>JXSR01S002375.1:26474-37572 GCA_000969725.1 Ophiothrix spiculata
GAAATCGTGTGAAGTTCATTAAGGTGTCATTTTAATCCTTAAAGCATGGTCTTTACAAATAAGTAAAAAAGTGAAAGTGACAAGAGCTGGCATTTACTGCTGTTTTGAGCTGGACGGTCACATATAGGAAAAGTAGTTTGGATTATGACAAGAGAAACACAAAATAATCAAGTTTAAATTATCAGATAGCATGAAGTACTTATGTCTAATAATCTAAATTTGTCTCTTTGGAGATAGTCATATGCACATGTATGCTTGTGTGATTTTAATTTTTCCTATTATGACATAACAAATCCAATTTATCAGACAATGGAATTTATAAAGCCCTGTTTAATAAGCTATTTGTCTGTCTAGCACGAGGGAATTTTCCCTACTCTGTACTCACATGACTTTCCTTTAAATAAGTGTATGTACTTTCAACTTTGGTGTAACAAAACGAAGTAATTGAGTGCCTGTTACATAGTTTGAATGCTTTTACCCCAGACTTAAATTTATAATGTAACATCCGTTTTGCTCTCAAAAGATGTAATTTTTCTAGACAATGAAATTTTAGGAATACGATACATAAATTTTCATGCATCCTTGAATCCTCTTCTCCCTGAAATATTTGTTGAGCACAGTTACGACCTGTACCATGTAGTATAACAAATGACTCAAATTTACCCAAGGGATAAACAAAAATGTTTGAAGAATGAAGTAATTTAAAGAGAATAGACTAGATTATACTTATAATCAAATTCTTACTATTTTGAAATTAAAAGAAACTGAAAAATTCCACAAAGAGATGGCTAAAATTGAGAGAAAATGAAAGTTTACCATTTTCAGTGGCATTATATTGAATACCTTAAACCTTAATAAACTGCACTAAATATTAAATATATTAATGAAACAATTGAATCAAAAATAATTTCTTTGACCTTCCTAGTCATTCTCATGTAACTATTATTGGTAGAAACTGCTAAGTTACTCTCTTACCATAATTTTGAAGTGATCACAAGTTTAACGAGTGAAGAAAGTGGTTTTTGGATAGAACATGTATCAAAATCAATGGGCAGGATATGGAAGTGACGTACAAGTGCCACTGAACACCTCTGAAGTAGGGGTCTATCGATGACAAAGCTGCAAAAAAATGGGTCTTTGGATGAAATTCACCAAAATGTATGGTCTTTCCAGGTCAAAATGGCTAAAAATTTGCAACATTTTGACAATTTTTTCAGAATTATCGATGATTTTTGCAAAATTTTCAAAAAATTTACATCAAGTTAAGAAAATGGTTGGTCTTTGAATGATAAGGTTGCTTTATTGACAAGGAAGTTTTAAAAAACAGGGGGTCATTAGTGACAGTTAACAATAGCAAGATCACATTGTCACATTTTGACACACGTGAAGCCATTTTAAGGAGACGATTAATATCTTTCTAAATAAATAAAACCATATTGACTTACGTTATCCGTAGTTAGGACAAAGTCAATACAAGAATTATGGACATGCATTTTTACATGTGCCATTGTGCTATGCATTATGTCAGAAGTACGGGAATAAAAATCTAGTCACACCACGTGTATCAAAAAAAAATTGCACGGATTAAAACCAATTTTGACCTTGATAAAAGCACCAAATCATAATTTTCTTGCTATTGTAGTAAAGCAAATTTAATCAGCTTTCAAATGCAGAAAAAATGATGGAAATCAGATGAAAAATAAAAAAGATATGACCAATTTTGTAAGTACGTCTCTTTTTCTTCCATTCCAATGGGATTTACACAGTTAAGCAAGATATTACATATCACAATTACGGGTTATGGCATTATGATAAAAGCTAAAAGTACTCACAAAATTGGTCATATCTTTTTTATTTTTCATCCGATTTCTATATTTTTTTCTGCATTTGAAAGCTTATTTAATCTGCTTTACTAACATCTAAATTATGATTTGGTGCTTTTATCAAGGTCAAAATCAGTTTTAATCCGTGCACAATTTTTTTTGATACACGTGGTATTGTATAAAATCTAGTTAAAGAATAAGTTTTTAAAAATGGAATCTTACACTATTTGTTCTTTTTATTACACCTTGATAGAACAAAATTTGGATATACTAATGCTGCTTTCATACTAATGTCGCTTTGCAGCTTTGCCGCTGCGTGACGAATATTTTTTGCAAAAACTTGCCGCTTCCGGTTGTCGTAGCGGCAAAGCTACATGTCGCTGAGGTAATCGATATCGGCAAAATTTTGTCGCACGACAAGAATTTTGAGTTGAAATGAATTCAACTTTGGGAGCGACATGAAGCGGCAAAGCAGCAAAGCGACAAAACTGCAAAGCTACAAAAGTGTGAAAGGAAGCAAGCGACATAGCTGCAAAGCTACAAAGCTGCAAAGCGACAATAAGTATGAAAGCAGCATAATTCCTGTGTCGCAACTTTGATTTGAGTTTCAACTGTAGTTTCCACATGGTTTTATATAGTGTGACAATTTTTTTTTCAAATAGTCAGACTTATGATTAGAAAATTTGCGACTAGCTCAAGTACATTAATCAATTATGTTGTAGTTTTTTTGTTGCAAATGGTAAAAATGTGCATACTAGTATTTATAAATAATAAAATCTACAAGAAGTTCATCACTCATGTGAATACAAGAAAGCCATATCTGCAATGGGTGCCATATGTTATATCTATTTATCACCTTGTCTTTAGAATACTAAATGTCCTCATAATTGTCTCCCCATCAGTCAGTGGCTCTAGAAATGGTTCTCAGGTGACACTGTTACCCGTAGAACCATTCCAAGAGTCATGGACCCAAGACTGAACACTCTCTATAGTCTGTAACACAAAGTTATGAAATATGGTGCATAAAATTCTGCACCAACCCTTAGAGCTTACTAAATGAAATATTTCTAACCATTACTGTATTCTTTATTTTGTCTTTCCAGACTGTCCTACCAAATTGATTGGAATGATGACTTCCTCTCCAATTTTGCTGGCTACCCCGTCACTTCAGTCGGTCATGCTTCGGCCATTACAGATAACGAGGACGTATTTGACCTTGAGGCTTTGGACATTGCCACGCCACCTACTAAATGTGGCCATCACAGACATTTAAATTTACAATTCAAGATGGACATAAGTAGTACAGAAAATCTGAACGATATGGAGGATGAATGTCCGTTGCTGGACGATTTTGATATGTGTGACGATGCCTTCACAGAGAGGCGGGGAAGGACAATGAGTGTGGGCTCTGAAAGTGGACGTACAAATTCTTCATTATATGATAGCTTTGATTATACCTTGAAGTTCAACAACAAGATGGACGATGTTAGGTTGTGTCATTATTTGAGAATTTCTCAAAAAGTCGACCACCAAAGAGGCAATAGTACTGTGGAGATCACAGAGGTATAACTTCTTCTGAGTAGGATGGACTGGGGTCACTCAGAACAATTTTTTAAATTTTGAAATATTAAGATTTTCTCTAGTACTTTGTGAATATTCTGCCAACAGCAGGTGTGTCTGCTACCAAGATATGACTGAAGAGTGTTTGCTGCTTAAGTCATCTATTATTACCAATATGAAATAGATTCACTCACTTCATGATGGTTGCAGGAGAATATCTTAATGTTTTTAACATTCCACCAAGTTCCAGGAATCCCTATTCCACCCTATTACTGCAAACGATTCAACAAAACCAAAGTCTTACGGAGTTTTGATAAGTAATTGTACAACAAAGTACACAGTAGTCATAAATTTCTGGATTTTTGGTTCAGAGATTTAATTCCTTTAATTTAATTGAATACAAGAATGCATAGACGACCAATTCCATGTTGCCCTACCCAGGCAAAAGGAAGTACTGATCAGCATCGAATATTTCTTTTTGAATGGTAATTACAGACATTGGAAGGCAATTTACTTAAGCCTTGATACGGAAGCATGGACAAGGATCAGTGTTTCTTTTCTGTATTCAGTTCCATTTATAATTACGAGGGTCATTCAAAAAGTTCTACCTGTTGTATCATAACTTCTGTTCTATTAAAGGTAGCAAATTGAAAATTGACAAAAATATAACTACATATGTCATCTGCACATAGTGAAAAAATCGTAATAATACCTTTCCTAGAGTTTTGCAGGTGATCTAAGAACCACAGAAAAGTTTGATACACCGGAAACCGGTGAAAGTATGTGCAACATTGCTCAAGTACAGTGAATTGAAAGAGCCATAATATAGCAATATAGTATTGCTAAACAGTGAAAATTTTATAAATCATAAGAATGAACATGCAAAAAACATGGGATGATTAAA
The DNA here is from genome assembly GCA_000969725.1 of Ophiothrix spiculata. Lineage (NCBI taxonomy): Eukaryota > Metazoa > Echinodermata > Ophiuroidea > Amphilepidida > Ophiotrichidae > Ophiothrix > Ophiothrix spiculata. The sequence continues at coordinate 30,762 of JXSR01S002375.1, forward strand.
AAAACTGACCAAAACTGCAAATAATGGTCATTCACAATCACAACAATAACAGGAACAAATCGCCCCTGCAGCAATATTATGAAAATCACCAAGGACACAGTTTACGAAGAAATTGACCTTAATTAAACAAAATGTGAAATGGTGGCATTATGAAACTTTATATTGTATTACATTTTCATAGTTGATCAAAAGGGGAACTAAATTCAATTTGTTGACAGAAAATGTGGAGTAGTACCTTTAATTGTTGTTTTTCACATAAAAACGCACATGGAAAAGTCGGGCTATAGAGAAACACACAATGCTGATATTCGTAACCTGAAAGGGTACAAGACATCCTTTCAAATATTGGGATTCTGGGTAATTTTTATCAGTACTAAGTTTACTTTATCAGTGACAAATGATTTGCTGGACTGTTAGGTACACTTTCATTTCAAATTTGTTCTGTAACTTTCATAAATTTTGGAAATACAGATGGTTGTTCATCCCTTAGCTGCACATATAGTTTCAGGTGCAATGCCTTTAGATATTTCACCCGTTTCCGGTGTACCCGAACCTTACTGTGGCTTTTAGGTAACTTACAAAAATCTAGAAAAGATATTGATATGATTGTTTCACCATATGTAGATGACATTCTTAGATATTTTTTTGCCAATTTTCAAGTAGCTACCTTTAATAAAACAAAAGTTATGAAACAACAGGTAGAACTTTTTGAATGACCCTCGTATATTGATGGATAATCTGTCAATAAATATACATTATTTTGTTTTAAAGATACAAATTGTTTAAAGCAGGGCATGACAGAAATCTTCCATAATCCTCTTCTGAAAATTATGTAGATTCAGAGTGAGTAAATGACTGATTTTTGTTTGAATTTTTAAATCTTTTACTGAGTGTGGTTTCAGATTAAATAGCCCAACGTACTCACTCTTAATAAGAGTTAGACCGTTTTAATTACATTGTGATTAAGCCAAAAACAAAAACAAAAAAATCTAAAAGTGAAGAAAATATTCCTAGCAGAACTCTACTTTTGCTTTATTGTAGGAGCAGATTTTATATAATTTATGTTGAAGGGACTAGCTTAGATTCTGCCAAGAGTTAAAGACTTTATAAAAACTTCTTATAAAGCTTTAAAATGTATTAGAATCAAGAAAAGGTCAACAAATCCACACAGAAATTGCTAAAATTGAGAATTAATATTTCTTTCTGTCATGTGGTATGCGACTATGTCCATCACTTTCTAAATCTTAGTTTATATCTCAGATGCACTTACCAGTTGTGATCAATCAAAGCTACTCGGACAATTTAGTATATATACAAAGAGAAATGATTCAGTCAAACATAATTTATTTGACTATCACAGACAGGCCTAGAAACAAGATACCCTATTCACTCGTCTAATTCAACTATTTTCCATCTGACAATCTCCTTAAATAAACAAAATCCCCATTTCCAAAAGTTTGACAAATAGTCATACTCTATGACCGACACTTCATTTAAATTATTTTAACAATTGTTGGCACGCTAGTATGAAAGCACTCAACTGTAACGCGATCTAAATTCCAAAAATGAGTAGTTGAATTGGACGAGTGGATACAGTATACAAAATTATGCTATTTTACTTCGGGGCTGCACCCCTCAGTAAAATAGCAATTTTAGTCACTTCAGGCTCATAGTTTTAACCAGAGATCTTCAAGTCAGTATATATTTGTTTTATATACTGCTTTAATAAATTTCACGTGATTTTTACTTGCCCATTTTAAAATGTTGTAATTCATGTTCACAAATCACAAAACGTCGACTAGCGCACAGAACGCTTGCGCACATCGGATTTTGATGACGTCAGCCGTAAATAGTCTTTTCAGACCCGTAAATAGTTCATTAGAGCCGTAAATAGTCTTTTTCAAAAAGAACTATTTACGGCTTTTCTCAAGGTGGTTCAAACTATTTTAAATCATGTGATCGTGTTTAAACCAATCAACTCTCTTAAATTTATTTATGTAGTATATAATATTTGATATACAGCACTGTTTTCACACCATTTTTATGCCTGGGGATCAAAACTTAAGTTCACCATTTTTCCTATATTGCACAAAGTTTGTTTAGGAAAACTACTAGTAAGTTATATTATTATCAACATATTTGATTGATAGATGTAAAAAAATATACGGCTAGAAAAGCAGTTGGAAGAATCGAGGCTAGTCCCTTAAAATTTATACTGGACAATGTATTTCCAGTGCAGGAAAATATATTGTCAGTATTATGGGACCCATCATATCGAAAGGTACCTTAAGGTTGCCATAGTAAATTACTAGATACGGGCCATATAGATGCCATTGAAGCTTAGCATAGTCTAAAATCACGTCCAAGGTCGAATTTCTAATTTCATTAGAAACGTTACCTTTGAAGTGTTTTCTATCATATTAATCAGGTTCCAACATGCAAAACATAAGACATGTTTTAAAAACCGTTCAAGTTTTACCAGTACAGAAACTTTAAACTTGATTTTCTCAGAACTATAGTTTTAATTTCATTAGAAACGTTACCTTTGAAGTGTTTTCTATCATATTAATCAGGTTCCAACATGCAAAACATAAGACATGTTTTAAAAACCGTTCAAGTTTTACCAGTACAGAAACTTTAAACTTGATTTTCTCAGAACTATAGTTTTTGAATCAGCCCAATGCCTTTTACCAAATTGGATGTAACTTTGCAATAGAACAACCAATAACCAAAAGCAAGGTGTCATTTTAAAGCTTGAAATATAATCTTTCAGATGAGACCAAAAAATCAATTTTCATTTTGGGAATCTTAAAATACCTTTTGATATGACGGGTCACATATAAGATTATAGTGCCATTTAAAATATTTTAGTAGACTTCTGTTATAGCCACTAACAATTTAAGTAAACTGTGTTTTTAGATTAATTATAATATTCGTTTTATTTTGTGAGTGGAACGGGACAAAATTAATGTTGGCGCAGTGATATTTGATGCGTCTGATACACAAGGTCTGCAAGAAGTGAGTAAATTGCAGAAAAAATATTTTGCAAACAGATAATATATATTCTTGTAAGATAAGAAATGTTTAGGTATGTCAAATATTTCTTTGTTCTTCACACCCAAACATTTCTGTCTTAACTGAGGTCCATGATCCCTCGCTTCTACCCTACCTCATGTCAAAAGCACAAATAGAACTTCTGGGGCTGATTTCACTAACATTTAGCAATAGTTGCTTTAAACTCTGTTTTGATAGCTAAGTCTAAAAATGATTACTAAATAGCGAGACTTATTTTTAGCAATTTAGCGATTATTTTTGCAGTTAGCGATCAAAATAAGTGTTAGCAATCATCGTTAAATGTTAGTGAAATTGGTCCCTGATTGTCTTACTGAGCACAATTGTTAACCCTCACATAAGACTTCCCTGAAAAAAAAGAAAACATTATTTGCTCATTAGAGAAATTAAAAACGAAAATCGTGGCTTGCCGCCATCTTGTTGACGCTCATGGAGGAGAGTTATGGTACCTCCAGATTTGTTCAGAAACAGGCCCGACTGCTTGGCAGATTGTGTGAAATCTTCACTCCATGCATAGTCTGCTTTCGCGACAAATTGGGGGCTCGTCCGGGAATGTGCAGACTGTGATTTGGTGTTTGGCAGCATCCATTGCGACTTGCTTCGAGCTAGATATGCCAATTTTCCCGCGATTCTGTTTCGAAGAGTCTCCAAATGTAAAACATCCAGCCGTAAAATGCCGTAGGTACAACAACTCACCATCCATAAGTGGCTATCCAAGATGGCCATCGTCCCATAGGTCTAATTAAAATGGCGGCGAGCACAGATTCTCCTTTTTCAATTTCTTTGTTGCATTTTTCGTATATATAAAATTGTTTTTAGTCAGCATGCACAGTCATAATATGGATTGTGCAATTTTTAAAGGATCACCACTTCACCACTCATACTATGTAAATCAAAAGTTGCAGCTATGTTTCTCGAGGAACTGTGCACCAAGCTTTACTTAAGTTCATTCGTCATGCATATTTGTGGTTTGCGCTTTGAAATTGAATGGCTAAAAATCCATTCTAATTTGCATGTAAGTGGTAGCTTGATGTATACAGCATAACATACTGATGTAAAATTTTCAGGGAATATATTTTGTTTTTGTTTGAAGTGTTGATAAGAGACATGCAGGAAATATTTTTGGGCATTGTTATTGCGGCATTCAAAAGTTCAGGTTATTTGGGTATTATGCTGCTACTGGCTGCAGCACAGCCAGAATTGTACATGGCCAAACTCTTCCGTCTGTGTGGTGCACTGTCTGTAACTAAATTGTTAGTTACTGTCAATGGTACTGTATTGTTACCATCATTATATTGGATCAATCAATGAATGTTCTCCATAGATATAGAGGAATTCCAAACTCCTTATATTGCAAAGTGTAATTGGGGCTCAAATTTGGGGCATTCGGTTCCCCTTGAGTTAGGCAAAAATCCACTCTTTGAGTCAAGAGATTTGGTTGCAAATTGATGAAAAAGTATGGAAAATTGAATGCACAGATGTGCATGTTTTCAATATGCAGACATTATGGAAAGATACAATAAATAATACAAAAATCCATATTCCCCAAATTCGATCCCCATCCAGTATGTCTATTATTACCTTTTTACATCTATGATATTCATCCAACCCCATCTAATTTCTAAGATTATTGTTAAAGGTAGGAACAACTGTAGTTCCATTGAACAAACTATTATGATTTGATATAATCAATGCAATTTATAAATAAGTGTGTGTGTGTGTATAATTTTGTGTAACCATCTCTAGGTGGTAGGAATCATATTGTATTTCTGAGGGTTTATTTTCCATGGATTGTGGGATTTTGCCCATAAGCTATATTGCTAATCCATTTGATTATTGGATTCTGATGCATTGTGGGAGTGAATGAAAAGGTCTCAAATTTCAGCAAATTTTGAGCCCTTTTCATTCCCACAATGCATCAGAATCCAATAATCAATGGATCAGCAATATAGCTTATGCTTGTTGCCAAACTGAACTGGCACACACATGTATTGGAAGTGCTTTCATGATGCATATTGTGTGGAGTACACAAGTACAGTTAAATGAAAATGAGCTCTTGGGATATTATACAAGTATGATAATGTAAATTTATATTGAAGTATTGTTGGGAAGCACTTTTAACCAGAACCTTAACGACCTCATTATATTTAATGAACATACGTCATCAATGCACTGTCGTGTGTATTGGAAGTAGACAAAATGAAAATTGGCCAAAATGGGAATTATGCCCGGAATTATGCAAAATGGGATTAGACAAACAGAGAAATGGCTGAGGGGTTGCCCGGAGGGGTTGTTAGACAAACAGAGAATTGTACAATTTGGGGATTAGACCAAATGGTTTTAGGCAGAGAATTAGACAAAATGGGAATTATATACAAAAAGGATTTCATTAGACCAAATGGTTTTAGACTGGGTTTTAGACAAACAGGTCATTAGCGGAAATGGGAATTATTTTTGACAAACTGGGAATTGGATGAAATGGGAATCAGACTATCTGACTAAATGAGTTTTGAACAAAATAGCCATTAGACCTTCTGGGTCTATATAAAATGGTTGTAGACCATGTGAAAATTAGACGAAATGGAATTAGACCATGTGGCGATAGATCAGCAATATACACGACAGTGCATTGATGACATATGATTAGGTCATAAAGGTTCTGGTGAAAAGTGCTTCCCAGTATTGTTACCTGCCGAAATGAAGCTGAAATGGCACCTTTCATATCCTTCATTGCAAGCTTTTTATTAAGGATTCCAGAACCTGGAGCAGTTTCACTGAAAATTACCAGAAAATTGCTTCAGGTCTTTTAAGAGGCATTGGACAAAATTTTGAAATTTTGTTTGTGGATGATTTACCCTTCCGATGTTTAAAAATAACAGTCAATTACCAGATATCGGGAAAATTTAGATCAAAACCTTCAAAAAAGTCAAACATTTGAATTTTATTTTATTCGTGATTTTGGGTATGTGGCTATTCTCTAAACGTATTTATTGATGCTATACAATGAGAAAGAGTCAAAGATTTGTTTGTAAAACATTCCTTTCACATCATAGATTGAAGAAAAATCTAAAGATATTTTAAATTTTCATTAGATCTCCTGAAAAGGCCAATTCTAGAAATTCAACTATAGAGGGCAGTATTTATCGTTGTCGACAACGATAATTAATAATAAGAAAATATCTTAATATTTTGATATATAGGGTTTGAATTTTACAATGAAACTTTGCATGCTGTCATTATTACCACTAATACTTCAAATGATGCAAAAATCTCAAAATGTTTGGGGATGATTCTGAACGTGTCCAATGCCCCTTTAATTTTTTATTGTATTGATCGTAGATAAAACCACACCATAAAGCAGCTTGTTATGTTGTGCCATTGTTCATAGATAGTGTCAGTGATTATATTCATGGGGTAAAGAAATTGATGTGACTTTTGGAGATGATGAAACAGAAAATTCTGCTGGGAGTGTATAATTCTGGGTCTCAATTACTAGGAATTGGTATCCCCTAAGGTACTAAATTGCAGTATCCTTCGGCATGTTTTAGTTCCTCGTATACTTCTCTTGACCCAGATTTTTCGATGGTTATCAACATTCTCAAGATTTTTGTGCTTGTTAAGGGGGGAAAGCACATCACTCATTATTGCATTTTTGCAAATTTATTTTGTACCATAACTTTTGAACAAAGTGCTTAAAGTTAATATAAGTATACATTTCCAGAAAGGAATTTTCACAAGG
>JXSR01S002376.1:21719-36418 GCA_000969725.1 Ophiothrix spiculata
CCACCAGTAGTACCATTATTGTTTGAAGATGTTGTTACTTCCAAATATGGCTCACTTGAAGGACGGTCCATCTGTGTATCGTCATTATAAGAATTTGCCATTTTTGAGTAGCTGAAAACAAACTACTACTTTCTACACCTTACACCTTCTACACCAAAATAGGAATGGTGGTAAAGTTATTAGAATTGTCTATTCGCCATCAGCATCATGTGTGCACTGCTTCAAGACAGAACAATCACAGCGTAGATCCAAATGAAAAAGTACACTGTTACTTCCTACAGTTTTAGACAATATGAGAGATGGTTAGATTAGTAAAGTTGTCTCCTCGCCATCAGCACTATAGTTACAAACTGCTTCAAGAAAGAAAAATCACAGTCTGATGCAAATGGAAAAACTAATCCTGATTTGATTAGACAGTCTGCTTATGTTTCATTCCAATGAAACGTTATGACGTGTCTATCTGTAGTGATATAAGCTCAAGAGAGAGATGTATAATAAATAACAGCGAATAGAGTAATTCAGTTTTATACACTAGTGGTACTTAGTTACGTCCCGAGTTTCGCTTCTAGCCAAATCCAGGCAAGTCATTCAATATAAGCATACACTCCCCAATTTGCATTCCCTTGTGGTTCGTTTCCTTTGGGCAAAAAACTTAGTGGTGGTGGAGCCTGAATCCATCTCTGATTGGTTATGGTTGCAGGCGAATGAAATCGAATTATCGACAGCTACATAATTATTAGAAGTGCAATGTTGCTCATCGTTCGATGCGAATCACAGCGCCAATGAATACTGATCAATTTCAGTGAGACTGTTACACAAGACACTAAGCGATGATTGAAAGAAACCTCTGCGGCATCAACGTTCAGCTTCCACTTTGGTATTAAACAACTCACGTATGTAGCTAGCATCGCAATATGCTGCTCTTTTCATCACCAAGTTGATTCCAATTAAACAGTACAAGTAACAGTGGGAGGTTGTCAAGTAAACGTGTTTTAATAAAATGATGTGAGAGAGCAATGCTGTTGCCATTTAAATTGATGTTTAATTAGTGTAAATATAGTGCTGCCTCCTTTAATTTATCATAAAATTCATCACAAAACAGATAAATACTGTTCTAAAGTAAAATAAATTTAACAGTTCTTTCATCATTCTTATATCTTGTATTAATGAAGTCATGACATTTAATGAAAATGCATGTAGTCTTATAATACCAGTTTCCTTAATACAATGTCATTGCATTTATTCAACTTAAATAAACATTGGAATTTATAAAATGAAAAAGACAAAGCATTTATTTAACATGAGTATGGCGTATATTTCTAAAATGAATGTTTTCATTTGTACCATTTCCTGAATTAAAGGTTCATGATCCTTTGCATTATGCGGTATATTATTGAATGATTAATTTGTATACAATCATATTTATGACAGTTAATATTTATCTAAACATATGTCAATGTACGATTAAAGAGCAAATATGTGAAAACTACTTTAAATAAATTTGTCATTTTATATTTAATCATTTCGATAATTTTAAAGCGTAAATGAAATTTACTGATCGTGCACGTTTGGTCTAACGGAACAGTAAGTTCAAGTCCAACTAGTGCCAAAGTGTTGTGAATCTTGGCAAATCTTGGCAAATCCAGAATATGTAATATCACACTCTCTTCGTCGAACCGAGTGCATTTGGAAGATATTTCACGGATAAATCACCAACCAAGTGCTGATAGGTCTGCCTTTGGTAATTGGCCGCAAGTAGCATAATGTACGACGAAATTGTTCTGGTTTGTAAATTTAGTGTGTTTATAAAGCATTTTAAATGTAAGTGTTAACCAAAATATTTCTTTAAACTTCAACGGATGCAAAATTTATATTAATTGTTTTAACTTGCCTACGGATGACTGGAATGTTTGTTATCCTGACATCCATGGAGTTATTAGCATAAACGTAGATGCTCAACAAACATGTTACTTAAATGTCAGTGATCATTCCTTCTTTTTTAAAACGTTGACATTTAGTAAAGTTGTGATCATTTGAATCTACTGATTTTATCGCCTTAGATTAAGACATTTTAGAGGATAATGTTGAGGTACTTGAATGACAGATTGAGGCCATATTTAAAAGCATGATACTAAATTGGGTTCCCGGGCTGTAAAATATTTATTACGGTGAAAGATATATGTGAGTGGTTAATTTCAACACAAAGGACAATATGCCGATATCGCTTTAACAGTGAAAGTTTAATTAAAATAAGTTATTTTATTTAAAAGTCAATTTCGTTGGTTATCGAATGGATATAGATTCGGTCGGAGTCTTATTCCATTTCTATACGTTATTGAAAAAACGTGATCATGGTGATAGCGATGTTCAGTAGCATGTAAAAGACGTGCTTAGGAAATAAGAATAAGCGAAGAAGAAGAAGAAGAAGAAGAAGAAAAAAAAAGAAGAATTGAGTGGGTATTAACTCATGTTCTTATACTCAATTGGATGTTTTGGCATGTATATCATGTACTTTGTATTCCAAATTTGAAATGAATCATGTTTTGAATGTGTGCACATATTATTTCTACATAATTATTATGATAAATGTTTAATTTTTAAAATTGTAAAGTGCTTTGATCATGTTTGGAAAGACGCTAAAAATCCCTTTTATTATTACTATTATTAAAAAGTTATTGTTATTAGTGCTGCTATTGTAGAAAGATACAAAATACGTGTATTAAAATAACGCTGATGTTAAATGGGAATGATTCAGACAAATGAAAATAATGGATGGTTTAAGAGTATACAATAAGTAACATTTACCGATATAATAATTATAGTCGTGCCGGTAACATGGATAATAATTAATTTGCTGAAAGGGCAAATGTGAAGTATGTAAAGCTATGCATTGATTCAGATAAATCAAAGACTTGTGAATTAAATTGGTTGAATTTAATTGCCCACCCATGCACAGCTGCTTTGATAAGACATGCAAAACCAGTAATTAAAATAGCATTACTGCTTATCATTAAATTTATGTCTCATCTGTTTGAACTTTTGATTGCATTCTTTTTCGGTATAGCTTGAAGATATACATGTATATAACATATATCTAATTTTTAAGAGGACACGTTAGGATTTGACACAGTTAATTATTAAATATTATACTATTGTTGAAATTAAACACATGAACTTTTGACGATGACAAAGATGATTTACTTAAGGATTTCCAGATATTTTTTTGGCAAAAAATATACAGTGATTTTTTGCTCAAATTAACCGTTTTGGTCAAAAGTGCAAAAAATCTGCTAGAAATGTATACTTCTATATGGATTTTACAATTACTTCAAGCATTAGAGTAAAACACTGTTTATGCCGGATGTAGGTTTACCCCAACCTTTTTACTTATAAACTGCATTGGCTTAAATAATTGCTCTTTAGCACTGAGATGATATTCTAGACTTGCGTATCTTGTATGCGATCCAAATACAAAAAAGAATCATTTTTTATCTTTTTACACAACCGTATGTAATACTTGACAAAAATATTTCAAGAAAAAATACGAAAAAGATACGAGCGCTTCACGAATTGAAGCAGAATACTGTAACTTTTTGTTAATATTTGGAAGGCTCTAATATCAGTAATATCAGTTAAGTGACTAAGATGATTATGAACATTTAAGTGCCAAATCAAAACGGAGGGAAACATTTAATTTTGCTCACGAAAGCTGAATTAAATAACGAATCACATTAGTTCAACATTAATGGTGACCAGTAATTGTAACAGATATTCTTAGAAGAAATATGCTTAGAAGGTAGAATGATCTATACACATTCTGTCACCATATTTAATAAACAGGGGTTGTTTAATACTAGCCTTTCCTTTCATTTTGCCAGAGCAGCCCACATATCGTTGTTGAAAAATGACTATCTCCTTATGATATACACCTAGACATTCGGGTATCAAATTTAATTCAAACAAAACATAATTTACGGTACTTCTAGTTATCGATTGAAAGCATTTATTAAGAACACGTATCTTTTTGAAATGAGGCTGACTCCTCATATTCAAGGTTATGAAGAAATGTAACCGCTCATCTCTAACCAGTCGTAAATTCAACCTCTTGGTCCTCAGAAAAATATATATATGGTCATGTTTTTAGGTGGGTCCCATTTGCGTTACATCTCACCCACTTCATCCATACCTAGCCCATTCCTTGCAATAGTTGATTAAAGTTTATAAGTACCATATCAAAATTATGACATTTCACACGATTATTAAAAAGTTGTGACATCATTTGATGCACAACATACATACATTCTTCCGTATCGACTACTTTCTTACCCGTTTTCATCGTTTTTAAGTAATTGACTTTAACTCGTTATAAGCGTAAATGATCCACTTTATTTGGGTTACTTCCAACTTGGTTTTGATAAACAATAAATTTCCTTTAAAATCATATAAGATTTATAACATTATATTTGATTTTTGAAAAGATATGACAGTAAACTTAATGCACAATTGTCATGATGCCTCAACTGTACCCGTCGCAATGTGCCCGTTTCCGTCCCTGGCATAAAATTAACTTCAACAAGTTATTATGCTTAATCAGTCACTTTATTTGTCTTTATTCTCAATTTCTAGAAAGACGAAAACATTGTCTTAAAATCATACCAAAATTATGACATTTTATGGGATATTTGAAAAGATATGACAAAAGATGATTGGCCTAAATACACTTCGTCATTTTTGTAGTCATTTTCATTCAGAATTTTTCTCATGGTGTTACATTTTCAACACTATCTTACATTTTCATTCGGAATGAAAATGTCCATTTTAATTTTTTTGTCATGGTGTAAAATATTTGCCATGGAGTAATATGATTGACCATTTATCATAATGTTCATGATGGTGAAATATTTTTCGCATCACGGCACATTTTGCAATGATTACTCATCTGTAGCATTTTGATAATTCATAGCACATTACTTTCTTTGGTAATCTTTGTTTTAAAACAATACCATAATTACCTTGATCATTTCAATATAATCTGAAATGTGTCCTCCACAGGTACTGTGGATATTCTGAAGAAAAGATTTGCTTACTGCTTCATATTTCTCCAATGAGAAACATTTTCATTTGGAATGTTTGCCACTGTCTTGATTTTTATCATTCTAATTGGAGTTTTAGCGGATTATTCCGATCGATAATATAGTCTAGGATCTCGAGGTCAATATGCATTCAGTTGTCTGGATTTTACAATTGGTAACAAAATTAATGACGGAGTCTATTTGGCGCTTTACTCGTTCTTAATGTAAAATGTCTACCTTTCGGGGGAGCCCACTTTAAAAAGCATGACCATATTTTTCATTCTTAAGAGCATATTTCCCAAATGAAACTCTGCATGTGCTCTGAAGCAAGCATAAAGATTATGAATCTGCAAGAAATTAATTCACAGAATCACGACCTTTGCGTGTATTTCATTATGAGTGCAAAAATAAATTGCTGCATTTACGGCTTTTTGGAGATGAACTGAAACAAATGTTATAGACTCGTACAGGGAGACACAGGTGCAATGTGCGTGCGTTTCATTGCTCGATCAACATCCACAATTCATGATTTAATAACGCAAGAAATGTTTCTAAAGATGACGTTAGTGTATAGTCAAATAACATTTCAAGAAAAAGGTAATACAAAATTCAGTTTCTTAACATGAAGGAGTTCTTTATTCTTTTGCGTTATTCACAAAATCTAATGATCTGAATTATCAAAACTTATAATATGCAATTTAATCGTGATTTAACAGTTGCGCGCATACATTTATTGATGTAAATAAAAAAATCATTTTCAACCTTTTACATATAAGTCTCGACTTTCCAGAAACAAAAATATTCAAGGTCACATAATTAAGGCAATACTCTACCTCATTCTACCATCCTAAACTACCCCTTCAACTACACTCATGATATACAAACAACCGCACATCCTGTATCTAATACTGGATGTACCCTACCAAATTAAATCCATCCAACAACCATTCCACAACCCAGACTCAATTGAATAGCCACCACGTCCCCATCATTGACGAAACTAGCTAGGGGGGATGTCTACCTCCCCCCCCCAAAAAAAAAAAAATGGCGCAAAATTGGTCAAACACCTACAATGTTCTCCAAAATAGCTCATTTCTTAAGAGAAAGGTGTATTTTTATGAATTTAAGCAAAATATGAATGATTTGCTACATTTTAGGTGTACCTAACTGTGTCTGGGCAATATTTTTGCCCCCCCCCCCCTACAAAGTTGTTTTTTCCCCCTGCACGCCCCTCAATTAAAATTTTCTGGTTACGCCACTGGTCCACACATCCCTATTTTTTATTTTACACAAATCTGAAAAGAACCGGTGTAGCAGGGATGTAAGTCCCCCGTTCTTATTGTCCGGGTTGTACAGAAAAGTATAGGCTAACAACTCTCACGCAACATCAGTTTCACGCTTTATTCCGTTATGGTCTATGGAAGGCGGACTACCATTTCAAGGGAACTACGATTACTTTCACACCGAAATTGCCGACTTGGTTAACCAACGACTTAAATGAATACCATTTGTGAGCTATTTTTAATCAGTAAATTAAAAAATGTATCTAAGTTTGTAAACAGTTATGCATTTGTAAAATCCCATATAACTTGTGATGTGGAAAGTCAACGAGATTGCTCCAGGTTTTATTTTACAAAGAAAAGTTATTATGTATTTATCTGATTGCCGCAATTGTCAACAAGATTATCACAATTTACACCTCCTATCAATAAGCGTTTATATGTTTAAGTTGTTTCCGGGTCGTAAACATTTCTGGCAGTATGTGACTATTTTCACTATAAACCAGTATTAAAGTTAAATTTAGGGAAAAATAGACAGAAACATTTGAAGTTTATACATCAAAGGCATAATTTAATATTTTATATTTTGTTGTTCAAAATGTAATTTGTCAAGAAAATTTGATATAAACACTTAACGATTTAAAGCAGTAAGTGTTTTTAAGTATCGTTAAATATTTATTTGCACTTACAAAACTATACATATAAGTATATAAATCATCCCAACAGTTATTTAATTATGTAACTAAATCATCCTAAAAAATATTTTTAAAAAAGCTTATGAAAAATGTATTTCCACTTCAATAGAAGGATCAAATCGGTTGAAAGTATGGCAAGTTGTTGTAAACACAAATTCAAAGGATATATTCCAATTTCATTTTATATAAAAGCTTATAGTAGATAAGATGATATACACAATTTATCATCATATTAATGTATCAGAATATAATGCAAATAGGCATATTTATGGGCAGAAAAAAACGCTTTAGTTTATGTGATAAGAAAAATTTAGGATAATTCAAATTGTGTATGTCTGACATAAATGTCATGTTTCTGGCAGTACTTTTAAAATACTTACATTTTCAATCCTACATTGTACACATATCCAAATATCACCTAGTTGGATAAATCGTTTTAAAATGTTTTATTTTACACTAGTCTATTATCTAAATGACATGTTAGTGAAAGAACTTTTAGAAGACTTGTATTGAAATCGTTTACCCATCTAAATATAAACTATAAATATCACTAGTTTATTGGGAAATTTATCAATGTAATTTAAACAAACACTAAATTCTGTTCTTGGACTCCATGTTTTAAAGATGGGGATGAATTTTGCTGTAATAAAATGTACAATTTACAGTATTAAATCAACAAATGTGTTTGAGCTGCGAGTGAGTAGGCCTAGGCGAGGTGGACTGCTGGCTCGACTGTCTTAAATCTCCTCGATAGAACCTGATTATTTTTTGATATTTTCAGTATTGGATTAAAAGCCAGTATGTCATATTGATGTTTAGACTTATTTTAAGTCATAAATTAAGTAACTCGTCGAAAAGTAGTTCTCTTTTGTTTACGCGTTTTAAACTAGACGCGCTGCCTGCCATCTATCGTGTCATAATGGATGGGCGGAGTTACAGTAAGAACTAGTCAGATTGCTTCATTCCATTATAAACCACACCCACTGAATAAGAGTGCCTCATCTTCAAGGTCATATAAAAATAATAATAAATAAAGAAATGACATAACATTAAATGCATTAGCCAAAAATAGGCCTAAAATGATTTGTTGTCATTTTTTGTCCATTTTAACCCTATTTTTTGGCAATATTTCAAAAAGTAAGTCAAATATAAAAAATGAGAAATGCGTTCCTAGACATGGCTTTTTAGATTTTAAAAGGCATAAGAGGTCCAACTTTTATTTTTTCAAAATTAAAATTAGGTGCTTTATAAATATAGTGGTCAAAAAACAAGGGGTTTTGGACCTTTGGTCAAAAATCATACATTTTTTCCAAAATTGACCTAACCATCATCTTCTACATGAAAATCCAAATCTAGAAATGTACACTTTTATGTGGATTTACTTATCGGTTGCTGAGTTACAAAGCATAAAATAATTTAGAAAATGAGGGGTTAACTAACTGTGCCCTTAATGTTAAATATTTATATTCTAGAAAGTAAAAAGTTAATGACATTCTGATTCTATATATGTTATTTAATGATTAATCTGTGAATGCAATTATGCACACTTTTTGAAAGTTAATATTTATAGAAGATATGCTTAGAAGGTAGAATGATCCATACACATTCTGTCACCATATTTAATAAACAGGGGTTGTTTAATACTAGCCTTTCCTTTCATTTTGCGAGAGCAGCCCACATATCGTTGTTGAAAAATGACTATCTGGTCGTGACATCACAAAATATTTACCATCGAATTTAAAGTATGGACGGGTAACAAACATTTGGTCCAATGTATATGGCAATTCAATAACATGTGCAATCTAGCGCGAAATTTTAGTTGGTCTCAACTCGGTGTTGAAGTTATTTTGTTTGGAGTCACTCGTCATTTTGACGTCACGACCAAATGTTTGGTAGCGACAATTTTGTTTGGAGGCCGACTATGTTTTCGGCCTTATGAGTTCATTTTTTGACTTCAAAGAGTTAATGAACATCAGTGATCAGCAATGAGCTGTGTGTATTTTGTTGAGCAGTTAAGATTTAATTACAAAAGGTGGCTTTTTAATTACATAAATTTATGTATAGCTGTTTGTTGTTTCAATTTGTCTGAGGGTGGTTTGCTTGATGTTGTTGTTGTTGTTGTTGCTGTTGTTTCCTGACACTAAATGCATAAGGCGTTTTAGGATCTCGTCAGTTCAGGAGAAGGGAAACTGATCCCCTGAACACCATGCTTCAGGTAAAATTTTCATCTAAAGGTTTGATCAGGTGTACACCGTTTCAGCACAATGCAGGAAATGCAACAAAAAGTGAAAACATGCCGTTCATTTCGATTTCAATTTTCAAAAAAAAAAAGATGAAGAAGAAGAACATTGGTAAAAATACATTGCGGAAAAAAAATAATAGACAAAAGTTATTGGGTTATTTTATGGACGAAACAGATATTGAGCAGTGTTTCATTTGCCTAGTAATGTCATTAATATTGAATTTCTTTTTGCACTATATGGGGGCACATATGAGTAGAATCCAGAGTAGAATCGTAGTTTGTTGCCTTTCCTGACTAACTATTAGTGTTAATTCACGTTATTTATAATCATAATGTTTGTAATTCAGAATTTATCATTACAAATTTTGGACGTGATGATAAAGGAAATTAGTACTTAGACTTAAATAAGGTAGGCGTCTTGATGTTCTGATATTTTCCTGTTGGAACTTGAAAAAAAAATCGCAGGCCCTTGTTCGTCTGCGCTTTGTTTGTATGATATATGGCCATGCGTTTTGAATTCGCCACCCATAGCGTGTGTCTAGTGGAACAGCGCTGGACTCGGAATCAGTAGGTCGCGAGTTCGAGCCCCGCTACGGCCATCGGGTTATGTCCTTGGGCAAGACATTTAATCCTGATTGCTTCGTCGACCCAAGCGCATTGGGGAGCTGTTAGGGGAATATTACGATCTAAGTTCCGATAGGTCTGCGTCATAAGATTGCGATCTAGTTAAGGTGAAATGATAGTGATGATTTCCTAATAACAGCGTAATAATAATGTCAAGCGCTATGATACTATGGTGAATAGCGCATATAAATACCGATTATTTATAGCGTTACATCCCCAATTTACAGAGTTTTGACACCAATCGAGATACAATTTAGAATATCTCTGTAACTATCCAACCTAAGCTAGTAAAAGTATACTTTTTTGGAAAGCTGAAAGTCTAAGCAACCTACCTACGTATATTTCAACACATTATACAGGGTGACCTTGAAAATATACAGGGTGATAAACAAAATATCAAAAGAAAAAGTGGTACATTATTATACTGCCAATTGATTACTTGCATTGGAAAAGTGGAAGTAAACAATTCTATTTTGGATAGAGGGTAGAGTAAGCTCGTTGAGGTTTTGGGAAAATATTTAAATGTTGCGTCGTAATCTCTGCATCCAGGGTGCTCAAAAATATTTTTTAACGTTAAAAAAATAAAACACAATTTGAAATAAAGCATACTTACTTTAACTTGTACAAACAAAATAACTGCATATTTTGATTCCTCATCAAATTTCATTTCAGAAAATGTCTTCTTTTACTTTGATAGCTCAAATAATAAAAAAGTTATTCAACTTTTAATTTTTATGGACACGACATATTCATTTCTACAGTGTATCATAGTAGTGTTCAACGTACAGCTCAAATTGCGATTTAGTTGCTTATTTGCATTTGGATAGAAAATAAGGTTACCGTCGAAAATGGCGGGATCATCGCAATCTCTCTATTATGTTATTCTTAACTTACTTAAACTTTTTGGTCCGTATGCACAAAAAAGTTCAAAATTTAGACTGGGTTTAAAGTTAGACTGGATATGAGTCCAAATTACTACTGCCATATTGTGACCTTTTATAGCACTTTTGAAATTGAAGATTCAACTAAACATCTTACAAACAACACAAAATGTGACAATGTTGGTCAAGTAAAATATATTTAGCTGTGATACAAACTTTGACTTAAACCAGGTCTAACTTTAAACATGGTCTAACTCTAAAACCTATTTTGAACATACGGACCTTTACTTTACTTACGAAAACTTACAAGTTTTAAATTATTTACTTTGGAAATACTTTCTATTAGTTTGTCATCGACTTTTTGAAATATACGTTGTTTAGTTTTTAACGACAATCATTCGCATTGAAATATTTATTATGAATTGTTATTGCTGGTAATCTTATTTACCTTTACTAAAAGAAAATCAAAGATGTTGAAGATGTGCAACAAATGTTATTTTCTTACAATTTGTCAGTGATCAATGAGAAAGAATACAAATCCTACTATTCTAAGACGTTGACTTATGAATAAATTAAGATAGCTTGTCTTTGAATCTGCTGATTTTATCGCCTCACTTTCAGACATTTATGAGGACGATGTTGAGATTGCTGATTGACAGATTCAGTCCATGTTTACAGCCATGTAAATAAATCAAGTTCCCAAGCTGCATAATCTTTCTACGATAAAAGATATATGTGACTCTTTTATTTCCACTGTAACAAAAGACTAGAAAGCGAGACCGCCAATCCGTAAAATCCAATTGATTCATTTTCTTTATAAAAAAAAGTCGATTTCTTCGAACATCGATGCAAATTGAGATTCTCAAATGAATATGTATCCAGATAGTTCCCGTGTACAATTAAGTTACGCTAACATTTCAATACGAAATCACACAAAAACATGTTATATACAGCTTGTCCCAATATTAATGCAATGAGCAAATAAAAGAAATATTAAAAATAGTTGCCAAAAGAGTAAATCATAGTAATATATGTTTTTCAAAAGTGGAGTAATTACTCTACACCATGCCTTTTGTCCCGTTTAATTTTACCTCTTCAGTCCAAAGATACGAGGAATTCAAGAAAGCCCTTTAAATCTACTTTGATCCGATTTGTGAGATTAGACTTCCAGCTAAAAAAGTGCAAAACTTGAAATGAGGCGAATATGGCGGTATTTTGCAACCAACTAGAGCAAAATCAATCAAAACAAATCTTACCTAACCTAGGCTAACCTTAGGTGATATTTTAAGTTCATTTTTAACTGAAACAGGTCGAAATTTCAATTAAAGTACGCATCTTCCTGATACTTTCGAATCTGTTACTTAATCTGAGACAATCGGGTAGTTTAGGATACAATTTCTACCAAAAGAGATGAAAAGGGATTCAAATGAAAGAAGTCAACCAATAACACTGTTATTCACAAGTCTTTAATAGAAACCACGGAAAAAACTGAAGACAAAGGAGTTGACTGATCCAGACGCAACAACCTGCTTAATATCAGCAGATACTCGTTAAATTGAGTCCGTCAAGAAATGGGTTCGAGGGATGCTTTTCCTAATCATGTTATGTTTTAAGCAATTTGCATTCAACGTGTGCCTCTTACGTCACCAGAGGTGAATCTTTACAGATTAAAATAATCAGACCATCAAGATTTTTCGGGTCTTTACAAATTATGCAATAGCTTCAAGGATTCAGAATCCAAATTAAACAAAACAAAAATCTTGTAAAAGCCAATGGTCTACTCTATTATTATAACGTTTGTTCACAACTGTGCTCTGTTCCCTCAAAAGAAAAAGTTCAAAGTTCGTTGCGTTTTTATTGGGACATCCTGTATATGGTAAAGTAGCAAAGGAATCGCAGTGTTTAATACCTTGGTCAGATGGTATAGCTTTTGGTCTTTCTTCTATAAACATATATACCAAATGAAAGGTGATTCGACAAATGGATCGGAAAGTCGCCAATTTGAAAATTGAGATAACATTATACTGTAGTTAAATTTGTCCTATAAGTCAGCTTTTGCATAATACCGAATAGGTCATAAAAACGCAAAAGTTGAAATGGGATCTTGGTTTTCAGAAAATACAAATTTTGCACAAATAATGTCCATTTCTAAGTAGACCGTGGTGATTAAAATCTACATGTAATGTTATAAACAGATCTCTTGTGAAACTTCATTCTTAAGGGTAAAGGGAATCCTCTGCTCAGGAAAATGTGAATCCTAACTATTTTTAATCATGAAAAGATAAATAGTTTCCACTGCCTTTGCGGGGACTCGAACCAAGGATTATGGCAGGGGTTAGTCATGCATTACGAAGCGAGGGATCTACCGCTGAGCTATCATGGCAGCGTTAGGATCGTGAACTAAAATCTAAAACATAAACATTAGAATGCCGTATTTTTCTTTTGTTTACATAAAAATTGCAATTTTTGCCTCATTGGAATCCTCAATTTGTAAGTGAATTATGCGAATGCGTATATCAGACAAAATGTAGATAATGTAGATACTTAAAACAGGCAATTCACAGCTCAAACAGGGCGAACTCAGAGTCGTAATTCCAGATTTTCGGGCAAAACAACCCGGGTTTGTTACATTATCAATCAAAATCAACTCAGCATATTCATAAAATATTGTTTGTAATTCAATAAGAAGTATCAAGCCTACAATCTGCCAAAATTTGAAACCAGTCGAATTGTTCGAACATCATGAAATTATGAGGTTTCGGCGAAAAAGGGTCAACGTTTTCGAAGTAGTCTTTAGGCGTCATTTTGACCTTGATAATGGACGTGAAATCACTAGTAAAGTTTCATGTATAAACAAGAGACTCTATTCAATATGTACGTTAAAAATTGTGATATTCTGATAAGTGTAAGTAGGTAAAACCTTGCAGTGAACATGACATTCAGCCGAGCGAGACGTTTTTAGTGACTGTAGCCTTAAAATGTGTATATTTATTTATTTATTTATTTCAGACATATTTAAAGAGGGTAGCCAAGATCAGTGATCTAGCACTGCTTTCCACAAGGGCCCTCTATACATAAAAATTATACAATATACAAATATAGATTTAAAAAATGTTTGGTTGACTTGTTGAGAGCATTTGGTCGCATATTCGATCTTTCTAAGTTAAATGAAGTATTTACAGTTCATAAAATATTTCATTCCTATTATTTTTTGCACTTGATGGTTTCAACGGAATACAGAAGTCGTAGATTCAAAGAAAATAGAAAATATCATGAGGATCTATTCTTGAAATTGGAAATTTCGGCCTGAAGAAGAACGTCATATACACGGTTGCTCATATAGTTGGAATACAAATATTTTTACCACCTTTTATGAAAAGGTCAATTTATAAGGAAAATATCTGGAAACTTATGTTGGTTTTGGTCAGATTTGATATGTAATCTTGTTGGGTGTGAAATCGAACTCCGAATGTAATAAAATTTCTCATTTACTGGTATGGGGGTAACAACACAATTGGGTAAAAAACGTTATTCTTAGGTCAAATTTAATTTGACCCCGCCATCCTCAAGGTCACTCCAATACTCAAGTTGAGAGGTCACATGGAATGTTTATCTTTAATAGACGCTTTTCAAAATCGTATATTTTTATGATAAAATCTATGGGTTTACCATTTGAAATATTTTTCATTTGCTCGTTGCATTTATATTGGGAGCTGGATATCCAATGACTCTCTTGATATACTGAATCCAGTTTACTGACATTGGCAACATTTATGCCCGGGCATTTATGAAACTACTAACGGTGTTTCTCTTTTAAATCAAAGTGTATTAATGGTGAATTAAGTTCAAAGAATCAAAGAGTGGAATTGAATAAAGAGAAAACAACGCATATTTATTTATTTATT
>JXSR01S002377.1:5571-20889 GCA_000969725.1 Ophiothrix spiculata
CCCCCCCCCCACCACACACAAACCGGCCAGGCCCACCTGCTCCAAAAGTATCAAGCCGGGCCCCACCATATCCACTACAAGACCGATGTGTGAGCAATCTGTCCCCCAGGAACTTAGGTTCCCTTCCATGGACCCTTGCTTTTACATTACTCGATACCACGGGCAAATTGGATATGAAAAACTGTAGGCCTAATAATTGCCCCTGCTAAAAATCGAGTAGGCCTACAATTCTAGCACAAGATTGGAATGTCACATCTTTCGAGTACAATTTAAGTACAATTCTAGTACAAATTCCAATCTTGTATACTAGAATTGAACTCAATTTTCTCCAGAGCCTATTCCTATAATACATCGGGACACAGCAAGCAGCCATCATTCCCAGGCCAAAAGATAAGTTTTATTATAGCAATACCGAGACACGATCATATCATACGATCACGGCATCTGTTTGTGTGTCTGTTTCATGGCGACTTTGACAATTAGTGAATCTTTCCATGGAGACTTCCACAATCTGAAACTTTGTCCATGGAAGATTTGGCTTTTTGCAAAGGTTTCCACGGTAGTCTCTATAAACAGTCGTTTGTAAAACCTTTTTTTTTTTTTAACAACCTTATTCAGTTCTAAATACGCTTTTAAATTTAAATAGTTCAATTTTCCATTTTTAATGATCGAGTTTATTTGACGGAGAAAGAGTATTGCAAAGAGATGTGACATGGGGCCTAGCAAAATTAGGCGTCCTGGTATTTCAATCGTGTTGTCTTGTTTCTTTTTATAAATTGATGGATTGAAGTCTCAAAAAATTGCCATAACAAAAAATGTCCAAAATAGTAACAAATTGTATTCTAATAGGCATTTCTTCAAATTTCCCAACAGCATATTCCTTCCCAAACCAAACCTGTGTACCCCCCACCCCGAACATTACAGGAATTATTTTCAAATTTGAATAGAGGGAAAAAAAGAAATTGGAGCCTGTGCGAGAGTTTACCCTGGAAGTAACATACACTAATGAATGCACCTGAGATCAAGGATGCACATCAATAGCTGAAGTACAATAGGCCTAATGAAACAATGATGACAGGAAGTAACAAGTTGAAAGATTAAAGAAAGTTGATAAGGGATTAAAGAAACACTTAGCAATGAGCTTCTCAGGGGTCTAGAACCTATGATTTAATCACTTTATATGCCTAATTATTCTCATGACAATAAAACGTGAGCTGATATGATGTGACACTTTGGGGCAAACATAGACCTATTATAAGCCTATTCTCATGAACAAATTATATATAGTAATTCATATAACGAGTCAATGAAATTATAAAAAAATTAATCAGTCCACCCACATCAAATTAATTGATATCAATCATTATAAAATTACCCATTCCAGAAAAAGTTATATTCCCCGGGGTTATATTATTACAAATGACTTTTAAAGTTACTGAATACAAAGGTACAGGGTATATTCTTTTACCATTCAAGGGGTTTTGACAACTTTTGTTAACCATTTTATTCAAGTTCTGAATTTCATGATAGGCCTAGACCCCCGGGCCTAGACCTTCAATAGTTATATTTTACAGATCATAATGGAAACTCTGCAAAAACCAAATAACCTCCATGAAAACATCAATATCCACCGTGCATACTGGCCGCAACCAGCCATGAACCGTCCGCTGGTGACTTTGTCATTATTGCAGACCTTCCATGGACAAAGCATTTTTCTCCATGGAGAGACTGCATTAACCGCATATATTCCCTGGAATCTTTTATGGTGACTATGTAGAAATAGGAGTATTTATTACCTGGAATGGGACAATCAAAGTCAAATTCAATCATTGTTCTCAAAGAATCCGAAACAGCAACTGTGAATACGTGTCGCCTGATTTGGAATAAATATTGTATCATTGAGAAGACTAATTAGTCGCAAAGTCAAATCCAATCATTGTTTTCAAAGAATCCTAAACAGCAACTGTGAATAGAAGACGTGCGTGTCGCCTGATTTGGAATAAATATTGTAACTTTACAAGAACTAGTCGCCAAAGTGAAGATGTCTGTTGATCAAAGCGATCATAAGGTAAGAAAAAAATTTATTAATTTGTTTATAAAATTATTCATCATGTTCATCATTTTTAAACGTAGAATAAAATACAAGGCACCTTTTCCCCGGGATACAAAGCGCAAAAAATCAAAATTTAAAACTTTAAATGTCGTGAAGACGTTATCATTGAATAATTAAATTCACAGTTTTAAAATATTATAATTACAATCGGCATCATTTATTCTAAAATCCATTGAATACAATTCATTGAAATGTTTGCAAAGTATAAACAATTGTATATTTGGCACATTTTTAGAATTAAAAAAAAATTCACTCGCGGCGTATCATAGTTGCTTGATTATCTGAATTTTTTTCTGAGGCAACTAGGGTGACATTTTAACTGGGAAAACGTAGCCTATATTTCATCATATCAACCATATTGAATATTTAATTCCGTATATTTTAAATAATTTATTTCTTATATTTTGTTACAATATGTTTCTTATATTTTGTTACAAGTATAACGATCATTATGTTTGTTGAAAGATTGAAACCGCGTACTTGATTATGATTAAAACTTCACATTTAGACATTTTTTGTTAGAAGGATATCAATATTTTTAATATCTCTGTACAAATTGTTGTTAATACAAAGTAAAAATTGTTAATTGCATTTTAATTATCAAAGTAATTGAATAGAAATTGCGCTGCGCTTAATATTCATAATTTAAACTGGATGATATGCGTTGCGACGTTCTGGGAAATTCAATAAATAGGCCTCACGAGCGGGACGGAATTGTGACATCGTCTCAGTTCAAACTAACGATGACGTCAAGAGGTTATGACATCATGATGCATATGCATATTGTTTGTTACAACATGCTTTATTGTTTATGTTGAGACGGCCCATCGGGATGTGCGGCGTTCGTCTTGTAAAATCTCAAGAATCAAAATATAATTTTCTTAAGATCTTTTACTATTAAATGGAATAATTCTTCACAATATAACAGTGCTGAACTCTTGTCACTGCTTGTAGGAAAACGAAAGGTCTGTATCATGTCATGATCATGTATGTTGACAATTTGAATTTGACCATGTCCATGTCAATTTTCATGCCCATAATTCATGTGTAATTATGACTTGTTTTTCATGATTGTGCTAGCTTACCGTTACCATGCATGGACATGGTGTACCTTGCTCGAGAAACACAATTGAAGTGAATCTGCTGTATAATATTATAGCCTATCACGTATTGGTAATTTGTGCATATAATGATTAACGAAAATTACTAGGCCTAATTGTACTTTAAAAACCAGAAATTGCTTGGGAAAAAAATTTTACTCCTAACACTGTCCACACTTACAACAAAACTACATGACAAATTTAAGACTTTGGACCGTGACGTACATCACAATATTTTAAGAACAACATGATTTAAGCTAAAATCAAAACAGGAATAATTAACATAATACAACACAAAATTTGATTGAGACATGTAAAATGTTTGTATTTTGCAGAGCTCACAATGAAATTACACAACACTGCATCTTGGCTGCTTTACATTTTGCTGATACCTGTACATAAAATGAAAAACAGACATAACTGACCCAAACAACTTCTTTGATCAATATGGCACCGTACCGTGTTCGCACAGCAGCGAATCATCAAGCATCTCTTTCAAATTTTGGACACCTTGCTGGAATGCAGTGCACTGCTATAGCCTTGCTTTTTGCAGTATTTGCGGCCATTAAGCCTGTAGAACACTGGCAAGGATATGATTTAGACATGGCATTACGAACAGGGAGTGAACTGTATCACCAAATTATTTATGACAGATACAATGGACAAACAATATACTTAATGCACAATGATCTACCTACAACATATGTCATGAGAAATAGGACATTCCATGTAAATTATTTATTGGATCAGTTTCATGGTGTTGTATCTTCAAACGAAAATGATGACGCTTATAATGCTGAGACCCTATCTATGTCTCTTCAATCTGCTATAGATACTGCACGTTCATTATCATCTGCAATGATATTGACAATGGGACAAACAACAATAACTATCATCAGTTGTAAAAATGGAACAATCCACATATGCGATTCACATGCACGAAATATGTTAGGACAACCATCTCCCTATGGAACCGCTATTTTGATGTCTTTTCATAGATTAGAGCATGCAGTTGAATATTTGAATTCAGTTTATAGAGGATTGCAATATATTTTAAGTCCTCTATTTGTAAATCAAATGCCACCCACTAATATGCATTCAACTTCAAGTGCTAATGACAACTTGAATCTCCCACCACAATGTTCCTCAAATTATGCATCAACAGCCTCATCTTCATCAGAAGAAATATCAGCAAATACAACTTCAGTACCAAATGGACAAGCAGCATCTTCAGTATCAAATGATCTACATTCAACTACAATATCATCAACAGGATTAGTAAAGGAAGCATTATCCACTACATATTCAGTTTCATCTAACAAAAAAGAAACTGGCATTCAACATAATGAAAATCTTACTAAAACACATACAAGAAAACGTTCAAACAGATCCAATTGTTCATCTGTCAATCAGCATGAACAATTGCTACAAAATTTAGTGCTGAATCACACATATAGTCACTCACCATATATTAAGTCAGTTAGCACTAAAAACAATTCAAAAAATAAACACAAGCGTAAAAAATATGAAAACTCGGCAACTTCAAAAATACAAGAGCTTCTTGCTAGTGTCAAATCACAAAACAGTTCAGCAATAAGTCTAATATTTTTGATAGCTACTGTTAGCAAACCTTGTCAACAATGGGATACTCGTGATATTTTACACATCTTAGATGAAGGAATGAACTTACACAGAAATGTTACTGCTAAACTGTATAAATCAAGAAATATACATCTTCTGCACACAGATTTCCCTGAAAAAATTTCATTTAGAAATTGCTCTTATGATATAAGCTATCCATATGACAGCATAATAGGAAGTACAAAACCCACTAAAGAAATGCCAATCTCAAAGATAAAGCAGTGTTTCAAAAACAATGTCACTTCTGGTTTAGCAACATCTAATACAGTTTTGATATCATGTAATACACAGACAATTGGAATTTCAAAGAATGACTCAAAATATTTTTTGATTAACTTAAATAGACAAGTGAAGCTACACTCATCTTACCTAATTCAACCTGTGACACATTGCAAGAATTTCTCCACATTATTTTCTTACTTAGAGAATGTTTGTAAAAACAAGGCTTATCTGATAACACCAATGAATATATCACATGCTACAAGTAAGCAAAGGAAAAAACAATCAACTCTTAAAATTCTGTCTACTATCACATGTAATGACACAGTAGTAAAAAAATTTGTTGATGACATATCTGAAATACCATCAGAATGCTGTTCCTGTTGCAAGCATTTCTTGTCCCCTTCAAAAGTTCATGTTTGTGATTTTCAAAATGAATGTACACAAAAGTTGCATATTAACAACCAATTTAATTTGTGCACTAATTGCTACAAAAAAATATCTCAAAACATTGTACCAAACACCGCATATGTGTACAACAATCTAAATCCAGGAGAAATTCCATCAATTTTGCGGGATTTGTGGATAATTGAGAAAAGATTGCTAGCTATCATTCAAATATTCTTGACAGTAGTGACTTTACCTGGTGGACAATTTGCTGAACAAGGTAATGCCTTGCACATTCCAGTGGATGTATCAAAACAAGCACAAAATTTATATGATCCTTTGGAAAAGAACAACATTATAACCATATCTTGTGAAAAACCATCAAAACCACCCATGGATGTTCTGCTGAGATGGAACAAACTTGTTGACTCATTAACATGGCTGAAACAAAATAATCACTTATATTCAGATTTTCAGATACCTGCCAAAGTACAAAGTGAAGCACCAATTAATGAAAGTGATAATCGTCCTGTTGACAGAGACATTATACTAGAAGAGTATAGTACAGTGCCTATTAACTACACTCAGGAAACTAAAACTTCTGCTGATGTTATAGATAACCCTACTAAACGTCGACTTCCAATTACACAAGGGAAACCTGTTAACTTAAAAGACACTGTTCATGGGGAAGAAAAGGCGTTTCCATGGCTATTCCCAAACGGTCAAGGTGGTATTTCACCTCAGATATCTAGACCATTGAAAATATCTGACATACAATATTACACATCAAGGCTATATAACATAGATCCAAGATGGCGGAAAGATATAACTTACTTGATGTCTGCACTCAACACAGTAGAATGGGCTCAGTTACTACAGGTTATTAATGTCTACATGCGAACAACAAAACCTATCAAACAAGGTACATCTTCTCATCAGCCTATCACTGCTGCAGACCTAAACAATTTGAATGGAAATCCACAAATATTAAATAATACATACATGTTTACTAAAAGAATTCGTGGCACGACTGCATATTGGAAAGATGCACTTCAAAACCTTCTAGCTATGGTAAAAACTCTTGGACCGCCAACATTTTTCTTAACATTATCGTGCAATGATAATTGGCCAGAGCTACAAAACTTTATGAAATGTCATTCACAAGCAAATGAAGATTGTCAAGTAAAATATGACCCTCTTATGGCTTCTTTAGCATTTCATCAAAGATGGGAATCGTTATTACGGAATGTTTTAAAAAGCAAGAATCCACCATTGGGAAAAATATGTGATTATTTTGTTCGTGTTGAGTTTCAAACAAGAGGATCTCCACATCTGCATATTTTTTTATGGACAGACTCAGCAATCTCATTTAAAAGTGGAAATGGCCATAACATTGTAGAATTAATAAATAAAACTATAAGTACCTGTATACCATCTGAAACAGAAGACCCAGATCTACATGCTTTGGTAAAGAAGTTTCAAGTTCATCGCCACTCATTTACTTGTACAAAAGGAAAATCTTCTCATTGCCGTTTTGGATTGCCTCGTCCTATATGTAATAACACCCACTTAACATACAACTTAGATAGTATTACAACAAAGAAAGGTAGATTTTATGAGACAAAACGATATCCGGGAGATGAAATGGTAAATCCGTATAACCCAATCATAATGAAACACTGGAGAGCTAATCATGACTTACAACTATTAGGAAATGCTGAAAGTTGTGCATACTATGTGTGCAAATATGTGTGTAAAGCTGAACCTGAAGAATTACGATCATCATTAAATGCATTATTTGAATCTTTTCAAAACTCATCTTTAACAAAGCGTCAACAAATGATAAAAATCGGAGTTGCTATTTTGAAACACAGAAAACTCGGTTTACAAGAATTGTGTCATCGTCTAGGTGGAATACAGCTATACAAATCTTCTAGAACTACTATACATCTCAATACTTTACCATCAGCAGAACGCTACAAAATAGTTAAGCCAAAAGCTAAACGTGAAAATCTCCCAGATGACTGTGATGATGTTCACATGCTATTTAACTCAAATATAATTGACTATTATCATGCACGACCATATGCCCTTGAATCATTATGTTTGCACCGATTTGCATCTTGGTATTCATTGTGTAATGAGAAGAACAAAGCATCTACTCCACGATCACAACCAAGATTTACACTTCTTCCTCCATTCAAGGATAAAGTAATAATGCAAAGAACTAAAGCATGTGTTATTAGATCCCACTATTTCAGAAATGGAAGCCATAACTATTATTACAGCAATCTGTTATTGTATAAACCACACAGGAATGAAATGGACTTACTTAAGAATTACGATTCAGCAGAAAATGCTTTTCTAGCTGAATATAAATCATTCGATAGAGAATGTATAGAATCAACCAATTTTGCTATACAATTGGAAAAATCTATGCAGCGTATTCGCCTGTTAAAATCTCAACTTGCTCAATTTGTGGAACCATCACAATCTCTGACAGATGAAAGTAATCACATTGATCGTACACACAATTTAAGCTGTATACATCATGACATGCATGATATCGTGCAAGAAACTGAATCTAATATGGAATATAAGCCCATTAGTGAAAACTCATGTAAACAGGATGAAATAGAATGGCATATTCTTACAACATGCAACGTTACTGAATCAGATCTTGAGAGAGATATCAAAAACCTCAATAATGATCAATCAAAGATCTTTCAAAAAGTAAAGCACCACTTCACTTCTTTACAAGAAAAATCCCTTCCACTTCGTATCTTTTGTACTGGTGGTGCTGGAACTGGAAAGTCATTTCTCTTGAAAACATTGGTATCTTGGCTGAAATTGTGTACTACTCAATACAGTTCAACAAATCCTGTTGTGGTTACTGCCCCCACAGGAGTAGCAGCTCATAATATTCATGGCTTCACCATACACTCAGTTTTTAAATTGCCTATTCAGCATGGATATGAGCCAACATTTTATGAATTATCGCATTCACTACTCAAAAAACTCCGTGATAAATTCAATGGAGTACATACCATAATTATTGATGAAGTCTCCATGATAAGTCCAAATACATTTCATTTTATACATAAAAGATTATGCAGTATTGCTGGCAACACTGAAGTATTTGGAGGCTACAATATCTTACTGTTTGGAGATTTTTACCAACTACGACCAGTCAGAGCACATTATTTATTCACTGATACCATCTTGTGGCCATTATTTACTCCTATGTTTCTAAATATAAACCAACGACAATCTGGTAATAATACATTTATTAACACCTTAAACAACATTCGTTTAGGAATATGTACTGAAAAGGACGTGAATCTGCTGAAGTCACGTCTTTGTGCAAATAATGATTCAGTCAGAAACTATCTACACATTTATCCAACATTGGAAGAAGTTCAACAACATAACATGAGGCAGCAAAGTCGACTGTGTTTAAATTTTTATACAAACACAGCAAACCATTCTTACTCAACATTTGATATTAACCCAGGCTTTGATGTATCACAAGAACACATCCCAAAAGACGACCTAATGCTGGTGGACTATTTCTTTCATTGCATATTTCAGAAGGAACAAGAGTAATGCTATTGAGAAATCTTCTTACAGAAGAAGGATTAGTTAATGGTGCAATGGGAAGAGTACATAAACTTAAATTTGTAGATGAAAAACTTATAGAAATATTAGTCAAGTTTGATGATGTTCATGTAGGACATAGGTTCCATTTAAGTAATGAAAATAACAGTGTTTCCATCCAAAAATACACACAAGAATTCTTATACAAAGGACGCTATATCAACAGAATACAATTCCCACTTGCTCCTTGCTGGGCTTGCACAGTACACAAAACTCAAGGACTTTCACTTAAAAATGCAGTTGTTTCTATAGGTAGTAAGATTTTCCAATCAGGACAGGCATACGTTGCATTAAGTAGACTTTGTTCTATCAGAGGACTACACATTCTTGATTTGTGCCCTCAAAGAATTTATAGCGACACCAAAGTCTTAGAAGAATACAACCGTCTCTTGAATATCTCATCAAATGATAATGTATAACACTTTAAAGGGGTAATTCATGATCATTTTTCATCCTCATATTACTCTATCTTTTTTTTAATCTAGGAAGACCTTAACTGGTGCATATTACAATCACAAAACTATTCTTTCAGATGATCTCCCATTAAAAAAAAGGAAGAGTATGTCATTTAAGTTCAACAATTTTACACAGTACTCAGATCTTCAAAAAGGCTGAAAAGCTTGTATATTATAAACAAAAAGTCTGAGTCAACATTTTCAGTTTATGTAATTATTTGTATGTCTTCTTTTTATTTAGATATAAAAAAACTGACATTTAATCATACAGAATCATGAATTGCACCTTTAATAATTAAAAAAATATTATTCATTTGATTGTAAATAACCATTATTATTCTGCATCATGAAGAGACATACGCTTTTATAGATAATAGAACTACTCATTTAACATATTTTACACTTGTATTTCTTGAATGTCACTACATCCTGCAACAAAACATAACAAACATCAATCTAAATATCATGACAAGTTTACATAGAAAACAACATTTTCACATACGGAATACAGAATTCATCACATTACTGAGAAGCAGTTTACTCAATCAGGTAAATAAAAAATATAATCGTATTTATGAACATTGTTTTACTATTTTATCACCTAGCTTCTAAGATTTCTTTATTTGTGCACAGTTCAATTGTTGCAATAAAACATTTGCAATAACTATATGAATTTTATGAGAATATTATATATTTGGATTTCCTGAAGCACTCCCATGTATATATTGAAACTAAGACCCATGAATATTAAAAATCCAAAATATTATACCATATACTCATATACAATCACCCCTGAAGCAAAACACTAAATTTAAATGACACATTGAGTAAATTTATTCATAGTCAGAACACTATGACTTTAATCATACAATAATTGATATCTGTATATCACACACACAATATTAATATTTTCAAGAAAAACATATAATGTTTATTTACTCTTTCATTCTAGGGACACATCACCATTCTGGATGTCAAGTCAAATCCTACTGCAACTTCATACCGCCAAGCTGAGCTTTATGTCAAAATCATGAAGATTTCAACACAGCCACCAGACGCAAAAAACAGAACCACTGTCATAGGATGCGACCCTACAGATTACGTGCAATTAGCTGTACCCAAAGAGAGCTTAGCAACACTTCGTTCTAGTATGGCAAGAAATCGTACTGTCAGGTATTTATCTTTTTATTGATATACCATGCATGCTTCACATGTTTAAAATCACAAAATAATGATCTACTCATAGTATTAAATAACAATCAAATTCAATGTTACAACAATGCATATACATTCAGATTTAATGTTCTTAAATGTCTGGTTTCTAAGTTTTCAACGACAGCCTTATGTCACATATGTCAACAAAAGACATATCAGAAATCTCATTTGTCAACAAACTGAATAAAATTTTATAAAACTTACATTAATTGTCAATATATGGCCATCTATTATTAAAAACATACCAACTGTCAAAAATTACCAATAATTTTCATATTGTACATGTATTAAATGGACCTACATGTAGAAGTACTAGAAAAACATCTTCATTCATGTAAGGCTTCAACATTATTAAAACTAATTGAAAATGGTTTGAACACTGATTGAATTGTAACTTAAGGTAGGACTAATAAATAATACAATATTATCATTTATCTCAACATTGTATTAAACTACCGCACTTATGCTGCTAAAACACTCATAATAATCAAAATTATCCTGATCATATAAGTAAAACATTTATGATGTTCTTTATTTGCAGAATCCAGAACTTCTTTGCCTTTGGCGGCAAATTGTACCTAAACAATTTGACAGCGATTATGAAAGTACCTAAGCATGATTTGGATATCAGCCCAATTCTAATCCAAGGTGCCATGGACGCCTTAGAACCACCCAACACAATAAAGCAAGCTGCTTCATCACCAGAGAAGACAAAAATCAAAGTTCTGAAAGGAAAAATCACTAAGGTATTTCTATATACACACAATTATTTAATGTAAAAGTATACAACACTCCAATTTGAAAATGACAGCTCTCACCTGCAATGATAATTACAATCAAAAATAATCAAATAACAAACCCTAAATGTTAGTGAAATAAACTCACAAAATATTTTTTAAATGTTAATAAATAATCTCACAAGAAAAATTGTAATAATTAAAAAACAATAATCAAATTACAAAATCCTTTATTGTTTAAAATTACCAATTCATTCAGGACATAAATATTGACATAAATAAATAATTTATTCTTAATTTGTATTTACAGATTAAACCACTACAACTTGTCAGGTCAAGAGCAACTAATAATGATGTTAAACTCATCAAGTTCACACTAAAAGACACATCAGGATCGATACCCATCTCAGTCTGGGGGAAAACTACCCATCAACTTGATAACGTTCCAGTAGGAACGTGCGTAGAATTGACAAACGGATACAAAGGCACATTCAGCCAAAAACCAACGATCAACATGAACGAGCACAAGGATACAACAATCACTGTAAGTATTTTCCTAAATAAATAAATACTGTTCTAATAAATCAGGATATCAATAATTCATACAATCTTTGTTATTTTTCAGATCTCATTCGTTACTGTTTTGACATTATCTATTATTTGTTATATATGAAAAATATACTAACACAACAACTGACTATAAAGTAGACGTTCCCATCTTCAAATTTTACCCAAAATTCTGTAGAGTCTAACGACCACTTACATGATGGTAAATCACCCAAAATTTCCCAAAATATTTTCTGTCCTACAGCAACTTCAAAACCAGCATTAGCTCAATTTCATCAAAATGGTACATTACCAAATCTCCATTAAAGTCTTCAATATTATATTATCATACTTAAATTCCAAATGAATCTGAAAAAATAATAATAATAATGATTGGAATATATTATATGAAACTTGTTAATAATCATATCTATTATCATTTTATAACAGATGATTCCACAAACAGATGAACTTAAAGATTTACAAGATGATGATCTTAGTGAAGATGAAGATTTCCTGGTATTTGGAACAATTGAAGAAATAGGAAAAACCAATGTTTATCTGGCATGCCCCTTTCCACCATGTTCAGGGAAAAAATTATCTGATGGATTATGCACAAAATGCAACCAAACTATACAACAGGACCAACAAAAGCAATGTGTGACAAGTGAACTGTCTGTAAGAGTAGATAAAGAACTAATGACCTATAGAATATTCCACAAAATTGTCCTGGAAATATTCCACAAAATACAGGAATCCTTGCCAGCAGATGCTGAAGACATAGAAGACACCATCTTGGATAATCTACCACTCTCTTGCAGATTTAGTGTTGGCTATGGAACCAACAACAATGTAATAGCTAACATTAAGTTCTTGTAAACTAAAAAACCTGAGGACAAAATGACACTGTTTGGACTTACTAAATTTACCTGATAAATAGTCAATTTCACATTATCAAATCAATTAATAACTTAATTCTTTTTGTTTCAATTCTATATTTGATAGAACTCAATCTATATGCATGTATATTATTCTGTTTTGACCCTTCCTACCATTCTATTCTTTGGCTATCGAATTGTAGTCTGGTAGGAAGGATCACTTGAAATAATCATTAAAATAATCTCTATTATTAAGTTCAAACACTTTCTACAAGTTAACCCTGCTCTTTGGTTACAAAAAGTAATGTAGGAGGAACAAACATTTATATAGTCTTAAAAAAAACCACAAACATTTGACAGGAATTTTTTTAGTTCTCCTTTATAATGTTCAAGTGATTTTATATATATAAATATCATATCTTTGTAGTATATAAAATATGAAATTGACCTGCTTGCCTACATATGTTAATGAATACTTGCTAATAGCCAAACAAATTGCCACAAAGCAAGGAAATACCTATCAAAATTGTCACGAAGCAAGGAATTACCTTATTTCCATATGCATTGTAGAATGTTTGACAATGTTTGAACTCCACATGAAGTTTAAAAGTAAGCTCTGTGACACTAATGATCAAAGTTTTTAATAGCATCACTTATGTTACTATTCATTATGATGTTCTTTTTATTGATCTACTTTGTCAAGATATAAGTCTATATGACTGATTTATAACTTGAAACTTTGCCAAATGCATAACTTATTAATGTTTTTGTACTAACTATGTTTCTGTAATAGATTAGCATCCTTGTTTTTACATATTAAGTATTTTATTAGGAGAGCCAAATTCATTTAAAAACTTGTGTATTTGTATTAGTTTATAAAAAGGGAATCATGTGTTGAACTAATATTAGTAGGGAAAGTTTTGTATATTTTGCTATAACAAACGAAAATATTTTTTATTAACAACAGTTATTATCATATATTTTAACTCAGTATTGCTAAAGTACTCTCTTCTACACTTGTAAGAAAAATTCTACATATTCATGAAACCTCACTTTTGCACTCTCTTTTCAGTTCTTGACTCAAAAGCAAAAATTATATTTAGACATGAACAAAAATTCAAATTCTTAGTGTATTAAAATACACAATTGATGCAACTGTCATACCTTGATATACAATCCGCCCATAGTTAACTTGTAAGTATTTATTTTTGGCATCATGTTTACTACTTCAATACGCAACTGTAATGCAACTATATTTTTTTGTATCTTACCTTGACATACAATCCATCCATTGATGTTGATAACTTGTAGATATTTATTTTTTAGTATCATAAGTTACCACTTCAATACGCAACTGTAATGCAACATACATATCATCATGTAAATATTTATTTTTGGTAACAAATCATTTATATTAGTCAGTACTTATTTTTATATATTTTGTGTTTTGATATATCACCTTCATTCAATAAAACATTAAAACTGTGTTACAATCAACTTAACATAAAACAAAGAACAATCAGCAAGAATCTTGAAAATTAATAAAAACTTATTGAATGGAACAAAGTGTCTCACGTGTCTGTTTTCCATTATCCTGATATACATTAAATCTAGTTGGAAATTCTACTCATATGGGACAATCCAACCTGAATGTGCAGTGAATGCCAGCGACATCATGTTTTGCTACAGATAAAAATACATGTCAAAATTATAGTTTTCCAAAATCTTGTGAAGTTCATTAAGGTGTCATTTAAATCCTTTAAGAAAGATCTTTGCAAATGATTAAACATATGAACAATGACTACAGCTGGCATTTACTGCTGTTTTGGGGTGATTGGTCATGGTATTGAAAACTGCAATAAGTGGCACTTTGCACATTTTGAAATAAAAATACAAATCTCTATTGAGATTCGTTCCCGATTGCTCGAACAATTCCTTTTTAAAGGAATTTTTATCACAGTGCAAACCATACACATCTATATTGATGTTTAACACACGCAGAATAGGATTTTACAAACACTGTGTGTGTGGTAGATTTTTAGATTAATATATGTATTTGGATGTCATGTTCTTTTCCCGCCGGTACTATCCGTAGTAGCGCAGGTGCACAAGAACCTTTAGCCAACCAAAACTAAACTTCACAGCCGGCCATGCATGACTTTAAGTATCAAACTATATGCTTTAAATACAACAATAGCAAGCAAATTAGTCTGTGGGAAAAACCTTGACTTTGGGCTTGACTGCAAAATGGAGTCTGCACAATTGTTTTTGATTGATTCTTAGTCTTTGAGACCCATAGATTCCAGAACTGAATGATGCAAAATCCGCATCATTGAGCATTTTGAGAAATCCAAGATAAAACAAAATGGC
>JXSR01S002380.1:1367-17358 GCA_000969725.1 Ophiothrix spiculata
TTGTTTTAGGATATTGTCTTCTTTTGTTCGGGCTAAATATTTACACCACAGACTCATAACTTGCTCTACTATTATACACTGTACGGGATTTCAAATATGACACTTGTATGATGATCTTAAAGAAATAACTCGTTCAGCGGGGATTTAAAAAAAATTGGTAAATGGATCAAGATGCTAAACCTACTCTCAATCTGATCTTAATATTGGATACAGAAACATAATAAAATAGAAACATGGAGTGTAGCATGATTGAAATATCAACTCAAATATAATAATGATCCTACTTTTGCGCGACACGATCTGATGAGTTCATTAACCTGCTTTATTACTGCAGTGAAAGAAGCAAAACTAGTACGGAATGATGATACAGACATGTGATTTCCTATGTAGTTGCGGTGATAGAGATATTTAATTTATGTCTTACTGTCTCGCAGGTGCATATACATGTAGCAGGATTATGACAACGACATTATTGAGACCCGTTTTTGATTTGCGTGACTGAAGAGAGAGCCCGGGGGGGTAACTGATATTTGTGTCCGGGTAACCACCCGAGTTCCGCAGGTTCCGAAGGTGACCCTATGTGAGACCAAAAATTGGCAAAAATGAGTGAAATGATACCCTATCTGAGACCATAAATCTACCATATCCGTTCGAATGGATACCCTATCCGAGACCATACCTGTCAAAATAAATACCCTATCTGAGACTATACGCAATTGTGACAAAATAATCATTGCAAGAAATCATTGGTAAAATGTAATTGTACACCATTTGAACACTTTTTAAGAAGTGTTTCTAGGTATTTGAAACATGTTTTTGGCAATTTAAGTCACCATTGTCATTAATTTAACAATTCTTTCTAAGTTTGATACCATAAAAGACAAATTTGATACCCTATGTGATACTTGCAGAGTACCAGGTCGATTTTGATACCCTATATTGCAAGTCTCGCGACCTGTCCAGGTCTCACCTTTTTGGTAACGCGGGTGGTTACCCGGTCAGAATACCCAGTTACCCCCCCCCCGGGAGAGAGAGATGCTTAAGGTGACATAACATTTTTCGGAATGACTGCACTCAATCTATCACACAGTCCTACCGTTTTAAGTTCTTCCTGCACAGTGCCAGTACAGCAAAGAATGTTAAAAGTGCTTTAATACCTATTATGAAAATGCTGACCGAAAACATCAACATTCAGCATGTTTCCTTGCCTAAATTGTAACTTCCTTTCTCTTGCATTGTACTGAATTGTTGAATTGTTGGCAGATGCGCATAGTTTGGACTTATATTTTATAACGACGAGATAAAGTTGTTATTATTACATCGCCAAGGGTCTAAATGATATATTTCGTCATTTTTCTGAACTGGTAAAATCACTATTTACAGAATGACCTTGAGTCTTAGGCTGAACAGTTTTCTCCGAGCAGGAAAAAAATGATACTCAAATCATCCAGTAACAATTAAAGAATTTATGAAAGAAAATAGATTACCCTTTTTAAGATACATATTTTAACTATGCAAAGATCAAGCTGAGAGAAATATATTATGAAAACATTACAGATCATCAAGCACTAGAAAATTAAATATATCATGATGAAAAAACAATTTCATGATCATTTTGTTTAACCATACGAAAAATTGTATATACAAAATTAAAAATCAAAATATTCGTAGGAAACATTTTAAAAATCCAAAATCAAAATGTTCATTAAA
This sequence comes from Ophiothrix spiculata, assembly GCA_000969725.1. NCBI lineage: Eukaryota > Metazoa > Echinodermata > Ophiuroidea > Amphilepidida > Ophiotrichidae > Ophiothrix > Ophiothrix spiculata. The sequence goes on from JXSR01S002380.1 coordinate 3,078, forward strand.
GCTACTGTCACTCGAGAAAAACATGGCGGAATATTTTCATAAACATGACAAACTGTTACATTTTAGCATACATAAGCAACAAAGTCTTTAGATTATACATTAGCCCTACATATTTTCCCATACAGAAATTATTTAAAAATGGCGATGAAAATATTTTTTAAAATGATTAAAATTTTGTGTAGTTTAAATCATCCAATCTTATTCAAATCTCACCTCTCACCAGATATTTGTTATTGAATAACAAAAAAATAATAATTTGGACTTTCATGGTTAGCAACATTATTTTTTCGTTAAAATCGATTGACCGTATAATTTGAAAAAAAAAGTGTTTTCCACAGAGTATTTTATGATACTGTTGTTATTGCTAGCTATCGAAGTCTGAATTATCATTTGAAACACCGTGAAAGTAGTTTTGCTACAATCTTGCTATATCTGATTCTGAACCAAATCTGATGATCCGAACTGCGTAAATTTATGAGATTACGAAAACTGTTGAGATTCTGAACCATATCTGATGATCCAAACTGCGTAAATTTATGAGATTACGAAAACTGTTGACGCCATTTAGTTTCGGTAAATGAAATCAAATAGTTAAGGATAATATGTAAGTTAGATGCTCTACCCCTTAAACGTATGCCAAAAACGTTGATAGTCTGCCATGTATAAGTATATTGCAGTGAACGTGACAATCCAACATCTCGTTGCTGAAAAGGGACCGTCTTAAGGCTACAGTCCCTAAAAAACGTCTCGCTCGGCTGAATGTCATGTTTACTGCAAGTTTTTACCTACTTACACCTATCAGAATATCACAATTTTTGGCGTACATATTGAATATAGTCTTTTGTTTATACATGGAACTTTACTAGTGAATTTACGTCCATTATCAAGGTCAAAATGACGCCTAAAGACTACTTCGAAAAAGTTGACCCTTTTTCGCCGAAACCTCATAATTTCATGATGTTCGAACAATTCGACTGGTTTCAAATTTTGACAGATTGTAGGCTTGATACTTCTTATTGAATTACAACAATATTTTATAAATATGCTGAGTTGATTTTGAATGATAATGTAACAAACCCGGGTTGTTTTGCCCGAAAATCCGGACGTGAATTACGACTCTGAGTTTGCCCTGTTTGAGCTGTGAATTGCCTGTTTTAAGTATCTACATTATCTACATTTTGTCTGATATACGCATTTGCATAATCTATTTACAAATTGAGCATTCCAATGAGGCAAAAATTGGAATTTTTATGTAAACAAAAGAAAAATACTGCATTCTAATGTTTATGTTTTAGATTTTAGTTCACGCACTCAACGCTGCCTTGATAGCTCAGCGGTAGATCTCTCGCTTCGTAATGCATGACCAACCCCCGCCATAATCCATGGTTCGAGTCCCCGCAAAGGCAGTGGAAACTATTTATCTTTTCATGATTGAAAAATAGTTAGGATTCACATTTTCCTGAGCATGTGGATTCCTCGTACCCTTAAGAATTAAAGTTTATGAAAATGATAGTTCTGTAGTCAATGTATATTTTATCCTTTAAATGTGCTCAATCTTGTTTAATGTTTTAAAACCAACATTACATTATATCATTGTATTAATGTTCTCTTTGCGATACAATAAATGAAAGTAAATAACAAAAGATATGATTGCAAACCAAGTATCTGGGGCACATTTGCGATATATTAAGGATCAATTATGGTTAATGCTTCATTGTGCGTATGTCATCGATAGAAATCTTTGCTAAATGAGCTGGAATATTTCATGTAATGTAATAAAGTAGATGTATACATCTACATGTGTCTGTCTGTCTGTGTGCTATGGCTTTCGCATTTGTTTGTTTATTTTTGTGTCTTTGAATGATTTGTTTCAGACGATTAAATGGGTTTTACTTTAAAACAGAGTGTCATCATTCAACATTTGATCATTTAACATTTGTTAACATTTATCAATAATAGCTCTTTGCACTGGTTATGTATATCTATTATTCTTATATTCTGTATTAAGAGGCCCCAACTGAAAATAAACTATATTTAACAAGTATATTCATGTGAAACATGGTTGAATAAATAATAGATAAGTAAATAAAATGGGGTCGCTAGTTATTTTAGTTAAAGTTCAGGAGTCCCACAAACGAATACAAACCATTCGTTGTTGCTATTAATTATGAATTATCCTCAACAGCTCAGTTAAACATGTTAAAGAATCATTTTTTCTAATTTTTTTCTTAATCCGTTTAGATTGATATTGACGAATATGTATTTCATATCCATGGTAGAAACGTTTAAGACTCGTCGAAAATAAATCTGATGATGATTTTTGATCAAACGGGATTGACCCTAAGATTGTCGTTTTATCGTGAAAAACCTCTCATCAATTTGTTGTCAATCTCAATGATGATCCAACGATGATTGGTGGTGACAGCGTTTAACCAGTGTCAACACTATGTCCTTAAGTCAAACGATTACTTACAATCTACCTTTAAATTGCTATTTTCATCCTCGTATTACATGGAGTCATACGCTGATTAGATTTTATTGCGTGGATATCAATATGACCTACATCTTGGAGTTGATATATTATTTGAAATGAGTTAGATTTCAGATACAAGTTCATGACCAAAGATTGCGGGAGGACGTGCATGGATGTTATGAACTATTCAGTCGTCTGGTTAGAAATATGCAACGTTAATAAATAAAGGTTATATTTACGGGTGCACTATCCTAATTACCGCTCCTATAGATGTATTAGACCAGATACATTATTATCTAGCGAGATAAGGCATCATAAGGCCAAGGTGTCAATTTATAATGGTTAGTTTGATGTCGTGCAAAGAACAGAGAACTCTAGCGCTAATTTAAAAGCCATAGAAGGATTTTATTTTAAAAAGGAAAATATCGTAAGTAGAAGAGTGCAATTAACGCCAACATACTTTAAAATCGTCTTTCCATTCATGAAACAGATATTGACACTATGCAATGTAAGCGATGTCAGGTTACAGATTATATGCATTTCACCTCTAAATTACCATTTATACTCATGTATTGCCAAGAGCTATAGACTATAATAGATTGACAGTATAATCTATCAACCTGTATTATTCAAAAGGGCAAGATTAAGAATAAAGAAACGACTTGATAATGAAACAATATACATTTTCGTAGGTAAAATTCAACTTCTCAGGGGAGCTGTAACCACCCCCTCGATGACAAACATCACAAAAATAAAAATAATAATAATAAACAGTGGTAAGACAAGGGTTAAAATAAGTTGTGGGTATTGTCGCTCATAATTTAGAGTAATTTCATTAAGATTTTTATAATTATTGTCAAATAAAAATGATCCCCATACTGATAGCTATCAAATTAGAACTGAAACTGAAGATTATATAGTGCAATACAGCAAATTAGCAATGCTTTGCTCGAATCAGCAAAAGGGTGCTCGAATCAGCAAAAGGGTGATTCCAAAGTAACGTTTATGACCAAAAAATTGGAAAATTTAACTTTTAAATGGCTACAGAACCTAGAATAAACATTATATCAACGAGTTTGTTGTTGATAATGGTGCTCACTGGTTGGATCAAGACATGCAGGTGTTAAAAGATTAAAATAATTGCCAAAATATTGAATAAAGTTCATGTAACGTTTGGTAACGTTTGTGACCTCGCAGGAAATGTTTTTTTGCTCCAAATGACTTCAGAGTAAAATTTCTCTGACATGTTAGCAAATTTTTTATTGCGCTTTTCACAGATGATTGGTAACATATTTACAAATAGTTCATAAAAGTGGTAGGAAATTCTATCATCAGGATTTCTTTTAATGCGATGTTTTGTTTGGTAACGTCTGATAACGTTTGTGACAATTTAGTGTAATTTTTTGGTAACGTTTGTGACATTTTTGAATGAAACCATGTGCTCATTCATGCACGGGTAGAAAAAAATCAAAATTTCTGATTAGAAAATACTTTTCACATACTGAGTAACAAACGTATGACTGAACAAACTGCTCATATGGTGGAATAAAAAAGCTGATTTTTTGCTTGAACTCAAAAAAGGTTTAGTTTTCACTGGAATGAGCCAATAACTAATAGAGTTTAATATGATGTGTGTCATCGTGTGCGATGAGAGTCGTATAATAAGAATCGTACACTAAAAGTTGTTCCCTGGTGAGAATTCTAGTAGTTAATTCATGAATATTTTGGAGAGAATCTTTATAAACACTTACTAATCTATAAACCAAATTGGTAACATTCTAATGCTTTACCTAATTTGCTTCATTGCAAAATAAGAACAAAAGTATTCTCATTGTAATCATCTTAGAGTTAAGTTATATTTTGATTCCGGCAAAATACTTCGATAGAGAATAATAACATCCGGAGTAAAATAACAATCATCTAATACAGTGCTACAAATTGATGTCATCTCTGGGGAATTTCCTTTTGGGATGTCTTCAAAATGATGGTATCCATAAGTACATTTTTACTCACGGGCTGTCTTCATCTATTCCCCTTATATTCTCCTTTGAACTACTTTACGTGACTATAACATTTGATTAAGTCCTATATTTACGAACATTATTAGGGTCATTAAAGTTAATAAATGCTGCACAAAATGGCATACTTGGCTATGATTTAAATTACATTTTTTTGCTCAAGTGACGTATGTTAAAAGGTTATTTTAATCCAAGTATATATATTTGAAACCATCAAAATGGTAAAGTGCTCAACCAAGAAGGGAGCATAAAATATAAATAATTGAACTTGAAACTACATTGCTTTACAAGCCTGTTTCGTAAGAGCCACGGAGGTTACCACTCATCAGAAGCGCATTATGTAAACTTATGTAGAATGAGAGTTATCAACAAAAATAAAGTGCCAATGACCATTATGTTACACATGAATGGTTTGACATAAAAGATTACATGAAAAGTTTGATTGTTTGAATACAAAATGTCAGTCATACATTATTTGAATACGGTTATTAGTCAGATAATCTAATTAAATGACCAGAATTGGGACCAGATTGACAAGTATGTCTAGTAGTCAATTGAAACTGATCAGATTCTAGTCCAAATATTTTGACTAGTGTTTTAGTCAAAAAACGACTAGGCATTTCTAAGAGTGCAGGACAACACCTGCAAAATAAAAAATGAACAATTGGCAAGGGGTTATGTCCTTGAGCAGGACTTTTGTTTCTTCGATAGCGTATGGAATATACAAGGAGTCAACTTGGTAATAATGTGCTTTTTTCGGTATGACTTTTATTCAGTATTGTCCGATAACTTCAAACTTGCCTAAATACACATTTTATTCTTTCATGCAACACCTCGCCTGTAATTATTGTGTAACAATGGTTGAAACAGTATCTGAAAGACTGACATTCCGTGATATTTAGAAACGACAAAGATATTGTGACAACAACTTCTTCAAATTGTAAGTCATAACTTGATTTTATACTTTTTGCTGACGACACTACTATCCTATACTCAGACAATGATTAAAGTAACAAAATAAATATAATCAACACCAAGAACTTGAGGAAGTCAGTAACTGGTTTAGAGCGAACAAGTTATATGTAAATGCCAGTAAAACAAATTACATGATTTTGGGTACACCCCACATGACATCAACAAAGACACACAATGATTTGAACGTACTTTTAGATGACACAATTCTTAATAGAGTAAAATCCACTAAGTTTCTTGGAGTTCTTATCGATGAATGTCTAACATGGAAAGCCCATATTGACTGCATTTCAAAAACTGTATCTAGAAATATAGGTGTTATTAACAAATTGAAACACTTCATCCCAGCTAAAATATTGCATACTTTATACTGTACGTTGGTTTTGCGGTATCTAAATTATAGCATTACTATATGGGGCAACGCATGTAATTTGTATCTGGATAAATTAATCAAAATCCAAAAATGGGCTATCAGATTAATTACTAACAGTCATTATAGAGCTCATACTGCTCCCTTATTTGCTCAACTCAATCTATTAACGATAAAAGATATTTATACGTTAAACCTCGGAACATTTATGTACAGATTTTCTATAAATGATTTACCAATTGCCTTTAAGAACTTTTTTAAGAAGGTTCATGATTATCAAACACGATATGCAAATAATTTTAATGTCACAAACAACAAATGTGCTTTTCTGATCGCAGCACTCGTTCTTCTGGCCCAATCCTTTGGAATTCATTACCCAAATCGCAAAAAGAATCAAAATCCGTGAAGCACTTCCGTAAACAATTGAAGCAAACCCTTATCAAAAAATACGAATGATCTAATTTCATAGCTTTTCGATCCGACATCTTTTTGTCCCATGTGTGTTCTTGTGTTGAGCAAATTTGAGTTCTTTATTATTTTGTATGTGTTGTAACTTGACTTATGATTTTATGGTTTATTTGTTTGTTTTTTCACAGGGATAGGCTACTTTCAGACCATATTGGTCTTCCGGCTCATTCCTCCATAATGATTTTGTATATGTAACTATATTTGTTTCGATGTGTTTAACTGTATCGTTTTTATGGAAACAATAAATATGAATATGAATATGACTCCGATATAATACTTTGAGTGAAATCAAATTTAGTTGCGGTCATTATTTATACACAAAATGACATTATCAGTGTGTTGGAATTAAATTACTGTGTGTGACTGTAAAATAATCAACGAAGATTAATATAATAACCAAGATGGCAACATCAGTATTCAACAGCAGACAAGTACAGAGAATGTAATTGCAGAACTTTCAAAACCATCACCATAATGTTTGAAACAAGCAATTCTATCATTTATTTTATTTTATTGCATTCGTAAAATTGCAATTTATGGCACGTCCTGTTTTGCTTCCAAACATGGTCCCTGCCACAAAACCAACATATCCGATTCGATGAACGGATGATGAACACGTGATTCATTCAAATTTTACCTCTTTATTGCATTACAAGCAGCGTAACCTCTAACAATGCCCATAAAAAAGTTCAATAGTACAAATGAAACACATTCAAGTACACAAATATAGAAATGTTTTATAACGAGCAAAAGTTAACCATTTTTGCTTTTTCCTCCCGGTTGTTGTATTTTATGTTCTATCCTAATTGAATTAGTAATCGTAAATATTGATTGGTTGATTGAATAAATTCAATCAATCAATCAATATTGACAAAATATCCATCAATGTAATAAGGGATTTTGAATTGAAGTTTCATCTAACAACCATATACATTTATTTAATAGTAGCATTCTCCTAAGAGTTATACGTACATGACGGAAGTGTTAAGCCAGCATTTATAGAGCCATAATTACAGCCTCAAACCACACGCTTCTCAAGCAGGATTAAGTTGTGCTATAAATGGTCATTCTTCTTAGTTCTTACCACTCATCGAAGTCCTTTTAGAAAATCTCTTTTAATTTTTAATACTATGATTAAGTGGAAAATCATTAAATTTGAGAAGTACTATAAATAATGTATTTATTTATTAATGGATATGTCAAACTAAATAGAAACATTTTTGACCGGAAGGTTATCTTGAAACATTCAATCTGTATATCTATATTACCATTAGCACTGCTATCTAGTATCTGCTTTATTAAAGGTAGGTATTTCGATCTGGTTAAAAAATTAACATACTTTTCTGAAGGGTCATCACCTACATAAAGCAATGGTAAAGTTTCATTCGCATACATTGAGCCAAATTAATTCTACAAGCAAAAATGTTTCCGGCAATGACCCATTGAAACCTATTGGATATTTATTTTTGTTAATAACATATTCCAGTAATTCAGCTCTTTTTGACCATATCTTTTCAACGAAACATAATTTGGGTGTGAAAATTTAAAGGGATTATGAGGAAAAATATGCGCTTTCATGTGGTATCAAAATCTCCAGTTTGATTTTATGAGTGAAAGTGATCGGAATACACACCTTTAAGCAAGGGTAATAAAATGATTACTAAATATTAAGACTTGAATGATAGATTACCACAATGAGAAAGTAGCACGTTAAATTTAAAAACAAAATGATCTTAGTGATCTTGATCCTGTGATTTCTTTATTTTTTATTTATAATCTTCTTTTCTTCAATCAATGCATTGTCTGTCAATATTAATAGAACATAATTCTTTTTCTCTTCAGATATAGCACCAGTATTGACACATTATGGGAAGAAAATTAATGTTGATTAAAAAATACTGTTAATAAATCTAAATCACTAGCAATAAAGCTATAAAACCCAATCAAAACAGCGAACGTAGAAATGTGAAAGAAGAGGAGGAACAATTTCTGCAAAATCTTGTTTACTAGATGTCTAACGTTTTGTTATAGACCTTATTTTACTGTATGTTTTTGATGTAATGCACAACAAAAAATTACATTCTATAATTAGTAAATGGCTCTATTACAAGACGTAATTTTTAAAACGTTTGGGTTTGTGATAGATCAAGATGTTTAGCATAATCTAAATTTGAACTTAATATTGTTGAAATAACACAATAAAATACACAAGTTATAGTCTTGGTTATATTAGCTTACATACAAAATATATAAATATAATAACATAGCTCGATGAAAAATCCAAATATACGTCATACCTTTGCACGATAGAAAACAGAATCTTATGAGTTCATAAATCTGCTTTATTAATGCAATGAATGAAACAATACTGGCACGGTGTCATGATAAAGACTTGCGGTGAGTAGATATTTAATTCATTACTTGCTGTCTGAGAAGGTACACATATGTAGTAAGATCATATTAACGACATTTTGCGTGACTGAAATTCTCTGTGAAAGTGAAAATGATGCTTTCAATGACCAGTATTTCTCTGAGTTCTTTCGGAAAGACTGAGAAATGTCACGAGAGACGTTTGGTGTCACACTGTCCTTTGGTTTTAAGTTCATATTATTACAGTGCCGGAAAGATCGAACTGGTATACATAGTTTAATTGTGAAAGCACTATACGGATCAGCAGGCACTACACATTGTATAATCGTGATGAGGGAAAACATTTTACCATCATGGTCATTTTGCGTGATGAAAAAAAATATTCACCATGAAAAACATTTTACAAATTAAAAATTCAAATTAAGAATGAAAGTTTATCGATATGAACATTTTTTGAACATGCCAAAAATTCTGAATAAAAGTGTTAGTTGGATGTCGAAAGTGTATTTTGGCCTTAAATGTATTTCTTTACATTGTCGTGCTAAATGTTGTATAATTTAAAACCAGTATTCTTCAGAGTATCAAGGAGTGTCCCTTTAGATTAAAACAAACCTAAACAAATAATAAAATATGATTGCAAAACACAAAACAACTGAGCGTATGCCTAATGTTAAACTCAATAAAATAAAGAAGATAAAATTTCACCATTAATTTAACTGCTCTCGAAAGCTCAGTTAAACATGTTCAAGAAACATTTTCTCGAATTCAAATGAATACGATTATACTCTTGCCCAAAGCAACTGAGTTTGTGTAGATTGATGTTGACGAACAATAGATACGTTTAAAATTCGGTCGAAAATAAGTATCATAGATTTAAAGATAGTACAGAGAGGAAACGAGACTATCTGCACTCTAAAATCTTTGCGTTCTGGTCGCGGCTACTATTACTTGATTAAAACAAAACCGTGTAATACATTTTCCGCCTAAGAAACAGCGCCTGACTGGCAAGTAGTATTCAGTCAAAGTGCCCTTTAGTTGTCGGAGTACGATGAATCACGATGATTTTTGATTAACCACATAAGGGATTCACCTACGGATTGTCGTTGAATATAAAGATATATTGCGAAAGGTCTCTCATCAATTTGTTGTCAATCTCTATGATGACCCAACGATGATTTCTGGAAGTGCTAAACAAATGTCAGCAATACGTCCTTAAGCTAAATGATTACTTGCAATCTCGCTTTAAATTGCTATTTATATCCCCGTATTACATGGAGTCATATGTTGGTTTGATATCAGTGCGTGGATACTTTAACGACCTACATCTTGGAGTATATATTGGTTTCAAGGGAGTTAGATTTCAGATACAGGTTCATGATCAAAGATGACAGGAGAATGTATACTGATTGAATTTAATATACCATTAAACGATAACATGCTTTACACCTTGTTGTATGTAAGTCAGTACTCAGTCAAAGTACCCTTTAAATCAATAATTTAAGTAATTAAATAAGCAGCACCAATACGTATACGACAGATTTTGCTTAAAATTTCATAATGGTCTTTTAAAGGGAAAATGTGTTGAAGTAAATAAATACATAAGTAAACAACATTTTAGTAAAAATAAGTAATTATTATTGAATTCCATCAGAAGCTTAACCCACGTCTTCCTGGGTGGTTACCACCACCCCCTAACGGATGATCGCCGATTGCACCAGAATGCAAAACAAAGCGACCCTGAGCATTTAGGTAATTGTTTTTATATCCTTTGCGGTCATTTTGACGAAACAAAATCAGGGGTACCACCTAAGGTGGGGTTATGATAGGCCGTCAAAGTCGGCGGGTAGGGGGTGGTTGCCGGCTCGAAAATTTTTAAATCGCCATTTTGAAAAATATCTGCATGCTATGGATTTGAAACTTACAGGACATGTTAGAATTGTTAATTTCTTCATTCATTAGTAAAAAAGCATTTTGAACTTTTATAGCGAATTTTTGCCAAAAGTTTTAACAGAATATATGGTTATAAACCGTTATTATAAACTGTTACCGCAGACCTAATTTAAAGTTTATGGCAACGCTATTAACCAATTAATGAACTTCAACTACAACAAGTATGAAAGTAGAGTAGAGCGTCTGTGGAGATACCCAATAACACACACTCTCTCTCTCTCTCTCTCTCTGTCTGCCAAGGTCTTGTTATAAATGGAAAGAGGAGACCCTACCCTATACTATAGTATTAAACAATATAACTTAGGGTCCCCCCCCTTCAGGAAGACGCGTTACAAAAAAAAAGGCTTAGAAAGACGAGGGTTAAATATTACCAACAACTGATTTTTAGATCAAACTATTTTATAGGAAAGGATCGGGTTTTTATTTCAAACCCTAACAGCCCGGGGCAGTTATATTTGAAACGGATACGGGTGTAAGGCCCGCGCTCCGATAGGCTTGCGCATCCGGAGCACACGCTCAAAAATGAGGGGTCAATGGGTGTGAGCATGATTTTTGGCATTCGGTGAGAGCAAAATACAAAAACATGAGGTACTATTGGTCTAAAAATAAGGGGTCATTGAGTAAGAGCACGATTTTTATTTTTCATTTAGTGAGTGAAATTTGGCATTCGGTGAGAGAAAAATATAAAAATTCATGGGGTCTTTGGGTGACAGCGATGCTGAAAAAGGGGGTCTTTTGACCCTTATATATGCGTCGCCTCCAAGATGGGACTGCACCCCCGGACCTAACAGTTGCCTACAAAACTACTGCTGAAATATCACATAAATGAGACATTATCACAACAAACCAGTGATGTTTCACCTACGATTGACATGTAACTTAAGATTGTTTGTACTGCGTGAAATCTGGTAATAGTTCGGACATTTCTAAATGCTGGGTGGAAAATTGCAGTGGATTCAGACATAATAGTTGATCACATAATTGACTTAAAAAGCAAAAACCAAGAAGAGATACAACAAATTGTAACAGCTTCTTGAACTTTGTTACCAACCACTTATATGCTTCAATTGAGGTAACAATTCTGAAACACATTTAGTTAAAAGCATTTAAAATATCAACATGATGATATCTGACTTCTTCCAGCAATTGTGGATTGTTGTTAAATATACATTTGATCTTAAATCGGGACAACAAGCGGGAAAAATTGAGAAGGGCAAGAAAAATGAGAGAGTAGCTGCAAGACTGCTAGACAGAAAATGTGGGGAACACAGAAAATCGTGTCAAAAGATGTGCAAAAATAACTAAAAACCTTAATTTTTTCTTGTCAGTTTTTAAAATCGACTTGAATTTATTTTGGGTGTACGAAAATTGTTTTTTTTTTGCCGGGAAAATTGGGAAGAAATGTGCAAACGCCGGGGAAAATCGGGAAGAAATCGGGACGAAATATCTCTCCCCCCCCCCCCCCCCACACGACCAAAAAATCTAGCTACTCCACTGGCTTGGCGTCATGGCAGAAGCAATTTTCAATATTTTTAGTTCGTGTCGGTTTATGTTTACCATTTTTACTGGTAAAATATTTACACTTGACACAAATTACAAAAATTATGAATGAAAACATTTAGTTAACACAATCCTCTAGCATACTTTAAATCCTGTTCCTATTGATGAAACAGATATTGACAATTGATACTAATACTGCACATGTGAGCTTAGACATTAGGTGAGTTTTACCTACTAGGTTGCTATTTATATTCGTTTTTTGCCAAGAGGTAATGACTGTACGTTGACTGTTTAATCTAACGACTTATATTATTCAAAAAGGGAAAGATCAGGAAATAATTTGCCCTTAAACTGATAAAAGGAAAGTTTTTACCATGCGGTTTTCGAGAAATTAATTTCTATTCCGACTATTCGTACTGTAAATAGGAGAAAACCTATTCCACGAAAATGGCAAATGTTCCTATTCATCCAAGTTATCTATCGCGTAATTGAAACTAAAGTTAAAGTTAATTTTTGCTTCAAGGCCAAAGCTAAGGTTCAGTTCCTAAAGCAGTAACCAAGTTCATTTGTATATCATTTTTCTATTTTCAACTGTGTATGAATACAAGAAGGGAATGAGGGGAATTAATACTGGTTCTCCTGCTTGTTCGCCATTTAGTGCATAAAGTTCATGACACTTCATAATAATTATGAATGTGTCTTTTATATAAAACTTATAAAGTTACCAAAAAATAGAATTCGTTCAAAAAAGAGTTTTATTTTTCATTTCCATAGCTTTTGTTTTCATGTTTGTTTTCCTTGTTTCCCATTTTTTTACGAATCTTTGTTTCTTTTTACTTGGTACAATTAAAGAATGTTTTAATCAAGATAAGAATATTGCAAATGGAAGAGTACAGTTAACGCAATCCACCACCATACTTTAAAATCCATTTGTTACTGATGAAACATATGTTGACATTAAGATAAAAGAAATACAACTGTGAGCTCACAGATTATGTGGGTTTAACTTCTAAATTGCTTTTTATATTCAGATATTGCCAAGAGACTTTCACATTCACTATAGGATGACCAATCGACCTATATTATTCGAGGAAGTGCATGATCAAGAGTAACGAAACGACTTGACAATGGTGACTTTTTTGCCTTTTGAATTCATCATCATCATCATCATCATCAGTCGCTTATGAAGCAGGCAACTACAGTTTTTCTCCAAATACAACGTTCCTGAGCCATTTCTGAGCTTACATTTATGAGCTAAACATGCACTCTGTATCATCCAAACATCCAAATGGTTTTGGATGTATTGCAAAAAAGGGTTCGCTGTCTTCTAGGTTCTTTTTTTTTTCATGTGATAGAATATGATTGTGCATACTCTTTACATGGTTCATCTTCAGTAATCTGGGACATATGGCCAAATAATCTGAGCTTCGGAGACCTAACTTTCCCCACCAGCGGTGATGTCTGGGTTAGACCATTTGTGATGCCTCTCCCCGAAAAGGGGGACTTCGCGACAGAACACTTTTCAAGAAACTGGTGAAAGAAGGCAGCCAAAAATAAAGAACATAATAAGAATTTTCAGCAGATATTTTGTTGTAAAATCTGATTGCCTTGATCAATTTCAACAAGTAGGGTGTCATTTTAAAGCTTAGAAAATACTGTAACAGGTGAAATGATAAAAATCAAAATTGATATAATCTGCAAAGTCCCCCCCCCCCTTCGGGATGGGCCATCACATATGTGATGACTAACCCCGAAAAGGGGGACTTTGCGACAGAAAACTTTCAAGAAACTGATGAAAATAGGCAGCAAAAAACATAGAAAATAATAAGAATTTCAAGCAGATTTTCTGTTGTAAAATTTGATTGCCTTGATAAATTTCAACAAGTAAGGTGTCATTTTAAAGCTTAGAAAAAGCTGTAACAGATGAAATTGATATCATCTGCAAAGTCCCCCCCCCCTTTCGGGGTGAGCCATCACATATATGGAAGCATTGGTCACTCCGTCGATTCTTTTGATGCCAAGCATATTTCTATAGCAAGAGGTATTATAAGTATAGATCTAATTTTGCCTTGGTCAGGACCCACGATTCTTAGCCATACATGAGGACAGTGACACAAATTGTGTCGAAGACATTGACATTGGCAAAGAGAGTTACAATTG
>JXSR01S002380.1:80325-91257 GCA_000969725.1 Ophiothrix spiculata
TTAAGCTACAGAAATAATAAAGTGTTGTTATAAAACTAAAATAAATACCGGTGGCAACATTGGTGGTCTTGTAAAATGTGGGAAAATCATGCAATATTGAAAATCAGTTGTGTATAGCCAACCTCTTAAGCTACAGAAATAATAAAGTGTTGTTATAAATTTTTCAAGACATTGAAAACTACCTCAAGCTAAGTCAACTTCTAAGTGTCAATTTCTGGCATACATTTAATCCGCTGAGATAAACAGTGTACAGTAAATCACCCATCCTATGCAACGTTAATGAAAACAAAATACATTGCAGCCACAAACACAAAGCCTTGTAAAGTATTTAGCATCAAGGTGCTATTAGGGAATTGTTTTTACAAGTTGCTGTTGCTTTAAATTAGTTGTAAATACTACATTCACATACAAAAACAATTGAACACACAGATTATTCATATTCATATTCTTTATTCCATAAAAACTACATCAAAAATATAACAGCAACACAAAAAACAGACTTTATGGAGGAAATAACTGGAAGGCCAGTAAGGCCTGAAATAGTTCTTCTCTGTTAAGCAAAAACAAAAAGATAATAAGTTTCAGACAAATGCATAATATGCTGACAAACAATTAACTACCTGACAACACACTCATTCAAACAAGACAACACAAACGACGTGCTCAAAGTGGTTTAGAAATTAATTATAATTCTTAATAATATTTTGCTTAAGTTGGTTCCGAAATTGTTTTAAACTTTTTGATTCTTTTATCTCACATGATAATGAGTTCCAAAGGAGAGGGCCACTTGATCGGATGGAACCGTCAGTAAATGATTTTTTATGAAAACTGATGTTTAAATCATTCACTTGTCTTGTTTGGTAGTCGTGAATATCAGATCGGTTTTTTTTTAAAAAGTCGTTAAACACTATAGGTAAATCATTAATATGATATTTAAACATAACGACGCCAAGTTCAAGGGTATATGTATCTGTTACAGTTAAAATGTTGTTGTTCGCAAAAAGAGGAGCTGTATGACTACGAAAGTGACTTTTAGATATTGTCCTAATTGCCCATTTTTGCAATTTGATGACTTTATCAAGATAAGATTTACAGGTTTTTCCCCAAATTAGGATTGCGTAGTTAAGATACGGTGATACTAGTGAACAATACAGGGTGTGGAGAAAACGGGTTGGAATGGAGTACTTAAGTTTGTTCATGACACCAATATTCCTTGATAAAGTTTTTGAAATGCAATCAATATTATTTTTCCAGGTCAAACATTCGTCAATTAGTACACCAAGAAATTTAGTATTTTTCACTCTTTCTAAGACTGTATCGTTTAATATAACTGATAAACTACTACTAGTTTTGACTGAAGTCATGTGAGACGTTCCCATGATCATAAAGTTCGTTATTCATAGGTACAGCATTTTAATCTTCTATCCTTCTCCTAAAGGTGTCGTCCCGATTCTCAAAGTAAAATCTTATCGAACCGTTCACAATTACATGTAGGGGGGCTGATGCAAAAACAATTAGCGCGGAAAATTTTCGGGGGCCCCCTTTTCGACCTCCCCTTTTTTTTTGCGACAAAAATTAGTGGTCAACTCCATTTCAGGTAAATCTGGCAGTGGTTCTCATATGTTATCTGAATGAAGTTGCACATATGTACGTACTCTCGTTGTACAATACTAAACCCTTACTTCATAAAGGGACGCTTTTTGTTTCCATTGAGTTCATTTGTTTATGTTTATCTCCTTACTCTCTAAATGTAAACGAGTGAAAATTTCACTCCCCAAAAGAGTGAAACTCTTTGAAAACCACTCAAAAAGGAGTGTTTTTGCATGTTAAACACCAATCACTCTAAAAAGAGTAAATTTCCACTCGTTTGAGGAGTTAAACGCAGGACAATTCTTTTTTCGAGTTGTCCTTCGTTTTACTCCTCAAACGAGTGGAAATTTACTCTATTTAGGGACAATTAAAATTCATTCATATCGCAAATCACGTCATACGATGACAGTTGTAACAATTAGAAAATTGGCAGCACGAGGTGTCATAGGAGTTGAAAGAAGTTTCTATTTTCATGCCACATTTTTAGCTCTTGTTTTCTTGTGTGACCTAAGTAAAAGAATGTTTCTATTTTCGTCAAAAGTATTCGTCAAAATATTACATGCATTACGCCCTGGGGTACTTTTAAGCAACGCTTTTATAACCATTATGCAGCGTTCATTACTTGTATTCATCAACTATATCCATTTGTATTAGTACTTAAAAATAAAATGAGTTATTCACACATGTATATTTAGCAAAACGACACACATATCTGCAAAGGTAATTTTCGTACGCACAATTCAGTTCATGTGTTTATTTTCATCTTATCACATCCTACAGTAACTACACATTAAAAAAAAAAAAGCTAAAACTTAAACAAAGTTGTTTAATGTGGCAAGTCAAGAAATATAATTGCGAACTTTTTTTTTTTTGGTTTTTGTTTTTGTTTGTTTTTGTTAAATTTTTACTTTTATATAGACGCAGTAGAGGTGCAGAAATGTTATTCCCAAAGGAACAACTAAGATGTGTAATGAATCTCATAAAGTAAAACAGTTTGGTCAATTTAAAAGCCTATGTATGCTCAAATGCAAACAATGTAACTCTTTTGAAAAAAGAACCCGTACTAAAACACTCTTTGTTAAATGTGTCATCGAGTTTTCTTTTTCCAATTGTTACTGTAAAATGGGCTCTTTTTGTTTCATTTTTAGAAATATCGAAATGCTAATGAGGTACTTTTTCAGTAAACATGAAACAAACTTGCTTCTTTTTTAAGGCTAATATGAAACACTTTCAGTATTTTTATTATTCTGTTAATCATTTCGGCTGTTTATATACAATTCTAACGACTTGCCAAAATAAACGTTCAAATAAATCGAGAGAAACACAATATTGGAAAGGAGATGTTGCGAGAATCGGCTTCAGAAGTATTGTTTAATTTTTGATTTTAGTAAATTATTTTGAAATAAAACTCAAATAATATACCGGTGGCAACATTTTTCCCATGGTGGTCTTGTAAAATGTGGGGAAAATTCGTGCAATATTGAAAATCAGTTGTGTATAGCCAACCTCTTAAGCTACAGAAATAATAAAGTGTTGTTATAAAATTTTCAAGACATTGAAAACTACCTCAAGCTAAGTGTCAATATCTGGCATACATTTAATCCGCTGAGATATACAGTGAACAGTAAATCACCCACCCTATGCAATGTTAATGAAAACAAAATACATTACAGTCACAAACACAAAGCCTTGTAAAGTATTTAGCATCAAGGTGCTATTAGGGAATTGTTTTATCAAGTTGCTGTTGCTTTAAATTGGTTGTAAAAACAACATACACATACAAAAACAATTGATCACACAGATTATTCATGGGTGCAGCATTTTAATATTCTATCCTTCTCATAAAGGTGTCGTCCCGATTCTCAAAGTAAAATCTTATCGATCGAACCGTTCACAAACACTTGTAGTGGGGCCGATGCAAACAAAATTATCGCGGAAATTTTCCGCCCCCCTCCCGTTTTTCGACCTCGAAAATTTTAAGCCCCCTCCCCCTTTTTTGCGATAAATAGTGGTCAACCCCATTTGAGGTAAATCTGGCAGTGGTTCTCATATGTAATCTGAATGAATAAACTTTGTCTCAAACTTTTAATTCAACCAGTAGGGCGTTTCCCTTTCTACTCAAAAAGAGTAAAACATTTTAAGAGTGTAGTATAGTAAAATATCATTGAAATTCAAATCATCTAGACTTAAAAGTGACGACGTAAAGATGTAAAAAGAGTAAGTACTTAGTATGTAAGGGAAAAAAGAGTCAGGAAAAAACAAACCTTGAACTAAAGTGTAGAAAGCCGAAAGCAAAAGGATTTGCATCATTGACAAGGTTAATCACTTACACTTTTGATAAAACATTTATATAGGAATAAACAATTAATAAGGGACATGGTAGATATCAATATTAAAGCAGTTCGTTAATACTAATTCACTTTCTAAGTATGAATACCCATTCTAACGCATTTCTCCTATCTTTACAAAGCATGAAGCTTTGAGAGTGGAAGAGTATTACGCAAAGTCTTTTCTATTGAATATTACTTAAAAACTTCAACCTTAGAGCTATAAACCTCACGTTAATGTTTTCAAAACATGTACCAACAAATTTTCTTACAAGCCAAATTTCAATGCAAACAATTTCAAATTTGAATGTTGATTATTCATAGAAGTGATCCCCTCTCCAAATATCATACCCGTGTAATTCAAATTTTGATTTCAATCACGTAATATGAGATCGACTCGACTCCATGTCTCCTGGGATTCGTGCGTCGGATGCTCTTATACGTAAATGTTTCATACCTTAATATTGAACAAGATCTTTAATCTAGCAGTATAAATCGGTGGCAGCAAACGCACGTTTAATATACGTCAAGAAGATATATTGGGTGAGTGTTTAACTACAAATATGCAAAATTGCTGAATTAAGACATCGAGAACATTTCCATTTCATGTCCAATCAAAAAGATAACGTTGTATTCAATGCTATAGACTATAACAAAACATACAGCCAAGATTGACGCATCAGAGCCTAAAGAGTACTATCAAACTATATCAAGAAGAAGGTAAAATACCCTTGGAGTTTTAAGGGAATACTGAAGTTGTATTTTGTGAAAATATGCATTTTTTGATGAAATTAGTGTTTTACTTTAATGTTATAAGTTGGAATTTATGCTTTAATTTGCTTTTTATTTGACTTTAATAGGACATTCGGTTCAAAAGTTACGGTTGATCAAAGTGAAGCATATCGATGCAAAACGAAACAAAATGAATTTTCTCCTATACTTATACATGTATTTAGTTTCTTATGTATTTTATTGTTTAAAAACGATATTTTTAACAATATTGGCAGTTATATTGATTTCAGCTTAACTTCTGCACCATATAATGTACTGACGGACTATTCCGTTCGATATAATTTTCTTATGAACATAGTATTTATAAAATTGTAAGTGTTCAAATCGCCTAATTTGCATATTTAGTGTTTCTAAACGCAGTTTTCTCGCAGAATCGTTTTCACGTCTGCTAATACAATGCGTGCACTTTTCTCAAGAACGAAATGTCCGATTAAGCTCAAATTTGGTAAGTAGGTCATTGGCATGCATGTCTTGATATTTAGAGAAGGAATTTTGAATTAAATAATTGTAAATATTGAAACGACTCGTTTTCGTAATTTTTTCGCAAACATTCCACTGTTTAGGTATTAGACGAGACATATCGCGCATACGCAACGTTTTATTTAAAAATGGCTCTGTAAAAGTTTAGATATGCATGTTTATGACAGATATACCAAGTTTGGGGACAATAGGGTAGAGCATTGTTGAGAAAAACTGCGCGCAAGGTCCCCCTTTAAAAAACAACGTGGCCGCCGTTGCCATAGCAACCGGATATAAATCCGCAATTTTTTTTCAATGAAATTTGGTAGTATTATCATGGTACAAATATCAAGGGCATAGGAGCATTATTAAAGAAAATCACCTTTACAACTTCAGTATACCCTTAAATGGAAGATATCCTCAATCAGCATCAGTACAAATGCATTCTTCAAGCCATGATAATGCCATTGACAAAGAGACATCTTCAGGAACAACTTCGTGCTCCATTACAAAGCTCATGTCCGTCGTTCTGGTACAAATACGACCTTCCCTAAAAGATCCAGGTGCCTTTACATATGGACCCTGTTGAGAACATTTGGGCTAAAGTATACACAACGTCAAATTAAAGAAAATATCATATTAACCCACCGATGGGTAGAAGTTTCGTTGGGCTGTGTTTTGTGCTTTGGTTGAGATACCACGTATGCTTATCGATGAGGACGGAGGAAATTTTGTGCGGTCAAGTACAGTAGCCTAGTTCAACTTTGACTGAAAATTGACATAATATACGCAAGCGCGCAAAGTTGTTTGATTCATCACACTTAAATTATCAAAAACAAATGGAAATTCATTTCCCTTTTTTTTTTTCTTTATTTCTTATAAACTTTTGAGGGGACCGTCCCCTTCACCTGAAATTTAGGAGGGGCATGGCTTCCGCCGCCTATGATTACGCTTCTCCTTGTTATGATTCGATTCCATTATCTTGTAAAAAATCAATTTCATTAAACGTAATGATGTATTCATACATATATCTATCTTATCTTTT
Source organism: Ophiothrix spiculata (assembly GCA_000969725.1). Classification (NCBI taxonomy): domain Eukaryota; kingdom Metazoa; phylum Echinodermata; class Ophiuroidea; order Amphilepidida; family Ophiotrichidae; genus Ophiothrix; species Ophiothrix spiculata. The sequence goes on from JXSR01S002380.1 coordinate 86,539, forward strand.
AGTAAATGTTGATTTAAAAGTAATTAAATGTATATATTTCAAATATTATTGTAGCTAGGATAAGATAATGAACTATATCAAATTTATTCTACGGTAACCGATTACTTTGATAAACCTACGTAACTCTGACAACCGAGTGACTTTTAAGGAGAGTCCTCAAACTTAATTAACCTGTTGTGCTAACATACAACTACCAAGGTCAGTGCAGTCGATTGATCAAACAAATTGATGAGTATACGGTATGGTACCTTTTGATTTCGAATTTATTTTGACATTTTTCTAGTTTTTCTAAATGTCAGATATGTTGATGTTACATATAAAAATATCTTTAACCATATATGTACAGTCAACATTTACAATCACTCAAACCCCTTGTTTTACTGAACTGTAATTTGATTTTTTTTGACAAAACTCTTTTTGAAATGATTATAATTATATAATTTTGACTATACCTTGATTGTTATTTTTTGGTCTTCCTTATTTTCAAATGATTAAAAGGAGCACATTTGAAACAGTACAAACCTGAATATTTTTGACAAATACTGAGAAAAAAATAAACAAAAGTCGATCTGACTAGAACCTAAAGATGCAGGACAGGGACATAACCTACTCAATACTCAATTCAGTCTCAATAACAGATTTAAATGTTCCAGAGTTTTCCGCTCAAGAGTACTTAGATTAAGAGTACTCAGCTCGGTGGCGAATATGTATTAAGTTACATTGTTTTCAACAAATGTTATCAGATTTATTAATGTTTGTACAATGGAACAGGCCTTATTTTTCCTAATTTTAAATGACTATAATATTATTATGTTACGCAGTACAAGTTTGATATTTTAAATATATATTAGCCAAGGGCAGCCCCTTATAAGCTGAGATAGCTTTCACATGACATATTGTTTTGTATTGGTCGAAAGTAGGATATTGCTGACAAGGCCAAATATTAAGCCAATCAGTGGTGCGTTTATAGAATGTGTCAACTGATATTAAGTTCTTTAAACACACACTATTGATTTCATGTAATGAGTGTATGAACATGATGAATGGTGTTGTGAGCAATGCTAAACCATTGGGTAACTAATGGTCTGGAAAATACAATAGCTGCAAATTGCTAACAGAATACTAGTGCCTTTAAACTGTTCCATAATTAAGAAATATTAATTATAACTGATTTGTTGTTTTATTTTCAGACAAAATGTTACAGAAGTTATCTATAACCATAGTTTACATAAATTTATGATCAAATTTTGGTGCTTGACCTTGAAATTTCTGTTAAATTAGCAAAAATGTCAAAATGGTTCCCAAGTCAAAACACAATTAAACAGTAATTACGTTGTAACTTCAAAAGTATGAAGAATTTCAAAAATCTGTCTAACAGATTTTTTAAACATGTTTTTCTGTATCCTTTAATACCAAAATTAGAAAATTTAATAAAAAATAAAATTCTGAATAATATATAGGCAATTCAAAAAATTGTGATTTTTGCACATTTTTGGGTAAAAAAGAGAAGTACGCAAAATAATCAAAATCCGTCTAACAGAAATTTTCAACATGTAGTAACAAACTGTCTAAATGCAAAATTTCCAAATGAACATCAAGATTGTCAAAAATATAGGTATTTATAGATTTTACTGTTTTTTTAAAATTTTAAACATCATTTACATTTTCTAAGTGTAATGATGAAAATATTATGCAAGAAAGAGAGTTTCATTGAAATACAAACGATTAACGAGTAGTTTATATTTTAGCATTGACCAGTAGGTAAGGAAATATAAGGCCTGTTCCACTGTAGTATGAACATTTATGAACGTCTTTGCGGCAAAGCAATTGGAAAACCTCTGGGATATTTTGAACACAACTGAACCACCTACGTGGTTATCCTTAAAAAATGATGCAGTAAAATTTAGAGTTCATTTATAAAGCAGAACACATCAAATTACGGCAGTTGTCACACAATTGGTGTAAAAAGGAGTTGAAATGAGTTTATATTTTTGGTGTCACAGTTTTCTCATGAACAGAAGTAATGGAATATTTCTATTTTCGTTTTCATTGAAGTATTAAATGCATTACGCCCTAAGGTACTTTTAAGCAAAGCTTTATGACCAGATGGCCATTGTCTTAATAGCTTCTATATATCTTCTTTATCCATTTGTGTTGCTACTTAAAAATAAAATGTGTAATAATTCACGCAATAATTGACATACAAGAACACGATTCAAATTTCTACAGCAGTATTCTTTTACACCCACTTTGTATAGATAATTCAAGAACACTTCCAATTTTCAATTAAGTTCATTTATTTATTTTTATTTCACACACAGTTCAAGAAACTAGCTTTAAAAATACTTTTTTTACTTAAATCTTTTCAGTATACGTTAAATTTTGCTGTAATATGAATTAATTGGGAGCTGCCAAACTAAGATCAACAATAAAAAAAAACGACATCGGCAACAAGGTCTTTGCTTCAGAAGCAGTGTTTAATATTACCCTCCAAACGAGTTGGCTTAAATATGCCTACTTTTTCTGTTATGGCCATTTCTTGAATGTGTATTAGTATAGAAAAGCATGCATGTTCTTTTTAGCCATTTTTCTGTAGCAAAACAAGTTTTGGACAAAATACAGTAAGTGTTGAAAACACTATTAGATTGTCACTAATTTCCTTCATTTAAGGTTGCTTTACTCAAAACCATTTCTGATCAAAATCTTATAGTATTGCTTTAATGCTTTAAGGTTTGATATGACCTGTACATTAAGATAAATTGAAAGATTGTAGAAATATAAATTTACAAAATTCTAACCAGATATGGATCAGCAATTATGAAGTAAATCTGTATTAACCCTCGATTAACCGTACGCTGTGAGTTTTTCCCGTTGAATATAAACGAAAAAGCAACTGATCAAAATCATTTCAGCAATTTCCTTTACATCATTTGTGGTCATTTTTATGAGAAGGGGCACCACTTCAAGTGCGAATAGGGTAGGTAGCCAAAGTTGGGTACATGGGAGCCCAGAATTGCTGTACCCCCCTGAAATTGTACGTCCTCATTTTGAAAAACATCTGCATACTACATACAGCTTAAACTTATCGGACATGTTGGAATTATCATTCCTAATCAAAATATGATCAAAAATCGTTAAAGCAAAATTTTTGAAAGTGTCGTCATATTTGCCAAAAATCTTGTTTTCCATCCGGAAGTACTTTATAATGTCATGATACGTAAAGCCTTGAGCTGTTTAGTGATTTTGGTATCGTTGGATAGGAAAAATGGTACCAAAATGATAGCAAAACCAATTTTAAAGGGGTCGGTTCAAAATATTTAGAGGATAGTAACAACCCTCTTCCCTTGGTTAAACATGGTGAATAAATGCTTGGATACACGAGGGTTAAGGACAAATATGTCAAATAAGTCTATTTATTTCTCGATAAAATTAAAAATAGTTGGTATTGGTCTATTTTTATACTTGATATCAATCTGCAAATAAAGAATCATCTAGGTATTTGAACAATAAATACTATAAATAAATCAAATCATCTAAACTTGAAAGTGACGGTGTGAAAGTAATCGTAGTCCCCCTGAAATGGTAGTCCGCCTTCCATAGACCATAATGGAATAAAGCGTGAAACTGATGTTGCGTGAGAGTTGTTAGCCTATACTTTTCTGTACAACCCGGACAATAAGAACGGGGGACTTACACCCTTGCTACACCGGTGTAAAGAAGTAGAAGTAAAAAAGGAAACAAAACGAACCTTAGACAAAAGTGTAGAAAGCCGAAAGCAAAACGGATTTTCATTTCATCATTGGCAAGGTTAATCGCCCATCATGCCCATATGATAGGATACTTATTATTTGTTTAGAAAACATAGTAGAAATTAAAATGACAGCAGTTCTTTAACACAGTTGATGTGTTCTTTCATTCCAGCGCATTTCTTTTATCTTTGAAAAGGCATGAAGCTCTGAGTGGCAGTTTGTTTCGCTAAGTCTTTTCTATTGAATATTAATCAAAACACCCTTAACCTTGAAGATGTATACCTCACATTTATGTTTTTATACTTATACCTACAAATTTCCTTTCAAAATAAATTTCACGATGACAGTTACACATTTGAATGTTGGTTATTCATGGAAGTGATCCCCTATTGATAATTGCTTTCCAAATACCATTCCAGTGTAATTCGATCTTTAATTTTAATCACGTAATATGAGATCGACTCGGCTCTATGTCTCCTGAGATTCAGGCCCCGGATGCTCTTACATATGTAAATGTCTCATATCTCCAAAATTGAACAAGCTACTAAATCTGTGCGATACTTTGGTCGCAGCAAACACAGATTTAATCTTTGTCATGAAGTCGTAAAGTTATTTTCAATTACAAATGTGTTAAATATCTACGTTAAGGCTATATACTGTCCCTCAATAATTTCGTAACGGAGTTATTTCATATTTACTGCAAGGTTTTGCCTACTTTCATAATAATTGGCTTACAGGAAGAGTAGAGTCTATAAAGAATACTCTAGCCTTGACTTTAGATTTCACTAACAGAAAAGGATGTTAACATTACGTTAAAGATTAACACGGTAACGATTATTTGGTCGAGAATTTCCAATATTGTGTTGTTCTAATGATTCAATCTTATTCCAATCTATGGTTAATAGTTAAAAATGTATTTCACCTGATAATTTAGATTTTTATGGTTAGCAACAGCATTTTTAAAGCGCTT
>JXSR01S002381.1:22026-38340 GCA_000969725.1 Ophiothrix spiculata
GTCATTTATCAAACCTATTAGGTTAAACTTTTGAACTTCAAGCTTTTAGTATCAAAGGAAATGACAAAATAAGCATTTTCTGAAAGTTTGAGCCATTTAGCCCTAGGAATTTCTGAGATACATCCTTTTATTTGCGTAGTGTATTAGTTATATACAAATTGCATGTGACAAATGTGCGTTGACCTCAATGGGTTTCGATGGGACGTAATTTGGCAATTTCAAATGACTATAATACCATAACAAAATTATGAAAAATCATGAAAATGGCATAGGATGTTTGAATTATATTTGATATGCTCGTAGCAACAAAACTACATATTTCGATTTGGATGATGGCGTAAAATGAAAAGTGCCACCGACTTAATTTTGATATTATTAAAAAGTCATTTCCAGAAAAATGATCTAACTCAAATTACAATTTAAGCAGTTGGAATGGATTTCTTAACCCCAAATCCATATGATTTGCTATAAAAACATATAAAAATGTTACTTAAAGTGTGAAAAATTAATGAAAAACATTGTTTTCAACATTTGCTTGGACCCCCACGTTGAAAATCGTTTTTCAGCCGGCACCCCGCCATTTTTTAAACGATTTCTTTAAAAGAGGTGTCAAAATGCTCAGTAAAACAAGTTGTTTAAGATGCATTTGAAACATCACCCATTTATAGCCCACCACTGATAAAAAAAAAACTTCTTTGAATCAAAAAGACATGATAAAATTAAAATAAACTAGGAAAGTTTAAAAAAAAAGAAAATTTTCTAACAAATTTCTTATTTACCAATCTACCAACAGTGTTTCAATCTTCCTAAATTATTTTCAAACATATGCTTTTACTTGTATTATTCTTTAGGAATATAAAATATAAAAGAAATAAGAGCTTCACTACATTATATAAATTTATAAATATATTTTGTTGGATGAAAATGGTGTTGATTTTGAGCAGCTTATTTCTAGAAACACTACTGGTATCATTTATATTTACAATGTATGTCCCTGAGGAGTCTGACATATTCAAAGCATAAATGATTGTTTCTTGTACTTTAAACATTCAAGTTTAACTGGAATGGTTAAGGACGTGCGATCATTGAAAGTACTTCCTAAAATGCAAAAAAATCAGTAAGTGTCACAGAAATTTGAAGTTTACCTCGATGATCATGGTGAATGCCTTTAATAAACAATTTCCAAATATTTAGTAGTTGGCCATTAGTATGTATCATACCCAGTGTAAATCATTAGCATCTTTAGCATCAGTTTGAATCATTAATTGTTTATTTTTTGTTAATTATTTCAGATAACAATTTATGATATTCCATACAAAGCAGTAAACTTGTGTGCCAAGTTAAAATGGGGTTGGCAGATTTCATCGCTGCTTTGAAGGACAACCCTTACTTTGGAGCTGGGTTTGGACTTGTTGGGATCGGGGCTCTTATTGCCGTCGCAAAGAAGGGCTCTCAGTATGGAGTCATCGCAGCTAGGAGGCACTTCTTGATGACTATGGAGGTACCTAGTAAAGATAAGAGCTATTATTGGTTGTTGAATTGGATCACTGCCAATGCTAGGAATGCACAACATTTGAGTGTGGAGACGACATTTAGGCAGAGTGAGAGCGGCAAGATCGATACACAATTTGATTTTGTGCCAAGTCCAGGGAATCATTATTTTAGGTAAGTCTAAAAGTACCTGGCGGTACTCAACTTTCATTTTTGTATATAGGCGTGTGACCCAAGGGACTAAAAATTGGGGCTTAAAGAACTGAACTTTGGCCAAATTTAAGGTTTTGGAATGAAAATTTGGCTCATTTTGTAAACTTTGTGGCTTTTGTTGAAAATAGGTTCTTAGGAAACTGCTGAGTGATCATGAAAAGGTTTTCTTAAGGGCTGATTACTCCCACCCCCAGTCCGAGAAAAAAGCAATTGAAAGTTTATGGAAGAGACCAGTCTGGAAGAGACCCCTTCCACAGTAGATTTCAGTAGAAAACAAATTTCAATGGACGATCTGAAATCTGCAATCTTCCTACCAAGGGTAAAAAAGCAGCTTTTGAAACAACCCAAAATAGTCCCATAGAATGTACATTCTTCCTTTTTAAAAATCCAGACTAAATTAAAGGACTTGGGCAATGATAATAAGGCCCTTTACTACTGGCCTGACTGACAAAGATTTGGTGTTTTGTGAGATATTTTAGATTTTGCCACAAAATGCATACCGGTACTAGTAATTTATTACCCCCAAAGTGTTTTCTGCATTTTTGTAGAAAGTTGATAGTGAATTCGTTTCATCCCCCCCCCCCCATGTTTTGTTTTTTAAGAATCTGGGATATTTTAGTCCAATTTTGACCTAAAAATAAAAAAAATTAGAAATAAATTTGCCTACCAGACAAACCCTACTTGAAAGCTCCACACACCCTTAAAACAAAGTGGTTTGTTTACTTTGCCATTATGCTCCAATTTATTTTGAGACCAGCTTTCCAACTTTTTTGCCATTAAGCCATCAACTCTGACATAATTTACAATCTTGTGTCCTTTTTAATTTCAGGTATAGAAACACTTGGATCTGGGTGGAGCGTAACCGTGAGAAACAGATGATTGATCTGCACACGGGAACTCCATGGGAGACGGTAACGCTGACGGCTATCGGAAGAAATAAACAGCTATTCTTTGACATCCTAAATCAGTGTAAGTCTCTTCAATTGAACTCATGGAAATAGTTGGTGGTGTTTTAAAAATGCTATGCACCTCCTGGAAAGGGTTTACTTTCATATATAAGGTATACAGGGATGTACTGCCAACAGGGTTAGTTTTTCACACAAAATTCTGTATATACTCTGTAAACCTTGAAGTATGCAACAAGCAGCCGATTAACGAAAGCAGTGCTAGATCACTGATCTTGGCTAGCCGATTAATAAATGGTATTAGAGGGCCCTTGTGGAAAGCAGTGCTAGATCACTGATCTTGGCTACCCTCTTTAAATATGTCTGAAATAAATAAATAAATAACGCACATAAACCAATATGACCATACAGGAAAGTAAATTGGTCCATATTTCTCAAATCATTACAACGTATTAAGTCTTGCTGAATATCCAAATGAACTTATTTTTTAAATGTTTGTCCATGTGTTAGCAACAAAATTGGCCTAAAATAATATCAAAATCATGAAGAATTCAAGTAAAAAAAAATATTTATACACAGTGATTTGGTCTTAATCAATCCTAATCAATCATTAAGTATAGTTTTCAATGTACTCTGGGCTCCGACGTCTTATCCAAACTAAGACATCGGTAACCGCTAATCAACCTAAGCACTTGATTGGCCTGTATCCTGAAGGCATTTGTTTTCAGCGTCAAACACAAGCGTGACACTTAGGTGATTGCATGAATTTCTTGCAACCACAGTGCATCATGTAGAGGTTGCGCATGTAAACATCGCCATTTTGTCAGCCTCTTCACCAAAACCTTTCACTCATAAACGATTGCCCTGTAGTTAGATAGGGCGAGTGAGATGGCAAGTTGTGTAATTCTACTGGTCAAAATATTAACTAATTATGATCAGCCGTTACCTGCGATGACCCTGGACAAAATCGAGTACAAAAATAGTACAACATTCCTAAGGTGCACATTTGGAACACAATTATAGTACAGTTTTAGTACAAATATAGTACAAATTTGTGTACTATAAATGTACTCAAATTGTACTTAAATGATGTTCCAAATGTGCACCTTAGGAATGTTGTACTATTTTTGTACTCAATTTTGTCCAGGGGATAGGCAGTCTAAACCATATAGTGAAGTGTCCAGTCTGAACCATATAGTGAAGCGCCCACATCGAGGGTACCAGCATATTTACAATGTTGTAGAATATAAGGGGTATGCTATGGATCTGGTAACAGAGTCTGACTGCTTATTGCGTACTTCAAGCATAGAGTATAATAGCATGGTGCTATTTTTCCAAGAAAAATCCTTTGGTAATTTAAGTGTCTCAAATTTAAAAAAAAAACAAGAAGAATTTTTTTTTTTTAATTTTTTTTTTAAAGAAGTAAGAAAAATGGTAAAATCATCCCTTTTTAGGAACAAAACCCCCTTAGAAATGGGTCTGATATCGCAATCATCAAATCCCCCATGTACCTATCTATGCTGGTTTCTGTTACATTGTCAAAATTCAATCTTATGCACAGCAAGAACATTGTGCAAAAAGCAGGCATCAGATGAAGAGCTTGCATGGTCTAGCCGAACAGCGCAGGAACCCTAAGAATTGGGTCCCAATTTGTAGCCTGGTCAATGGTTTATGTACTTCGGCAAGGAATTTAGTCAACCAGAGTATATTGGAGAGCAGAACTGGTAAATATATTTAACATTATTAATAGTAATAATAATTCAGGCATTTATATTGTGCCTCTTCCAGTGTTACAAAACGGAATCATCAGAACCACTTTACCTCACATTAGGTCATTTGCAGCCAATGATCAAAGGTGCAGACCTATAAGCATTTAGGTTTGGTTATCTTCCCAACCACCCCTACTCCCCTCTAAACAGCATGGGTCAAAATACTTTTTGGGGCTACCAGGGCTATTTTGAGCAAAATCTGCCAAAAAGCCCCCGTAGTGCATTTTTTCAATGCATTCGAGTTGACAAGAAAGTGTAATTAAGGGATTTGCTTAGGCTCACAGCACGTTGGTACCAGTAGGGCTCAAACTTACAACCTTCTGTATAGCGGAATTTCTCATGTAATGAGCAATCAAGACTTTATAGTCTCATTTTCCCTCTATTTCCAGCCAGAGAAATGGCACTAGAAAAGCAAGAAGGTAAAACCATCATGTACATTGCCATGGGAGCAGAATGGCGCCAGTTTGGGTACCCACGCAGACGGAGACCTATCAACTCAGTGATTCTTGACAAAGGCATCTCAGAATCTTTGCTTGCTGATGTGCAGGAGTTTATCAAGAACCCGAAGTGGTATTCAGACAGAGGTAGTTACTTTTTGCATTGCATGAAATCATTGCAGGGAATATCTTGTTGTTGGTTAGAACTATAATAGACTGCAAAACCTACAACTAGTCATTATTTGAATGCAGACAAAGTGTTTGTCAAGCTCAAATTATTATTCTCTATATTATAAAAATTAAAGATAGGCCTAATTACAAAATCTTGACATAGTGTTGAGATATTCCATTAAGGAGACTCTTTTTGTAGTTGAATTTGATGGCTTATAGCTTGAAAATGAACCATTAATGAACTAAAATATGTCTTACAATATCAAGTTGATTGAGTTCCCCACAATAATGGATCCTTCAGAGCTGAGTTCAGGGTTAAAAGCCTGTCTGTTCAAATCTTGGTTTGTGAACTGAACCTTTTTGTTTAAAATGTGATCTTATTTGAAGTTGAAAAGGTATGAAATATATGGATTCAGAGAGCCTCTTATTGCTCCCACTCTTTTAAAGTTTCTGTGTTAATTTTACTATAATATTGGCTGCTGATCAGGCCATGAGAATTGTGATTTTACTGAGTTTGCCATGAACAGTTGTGTAAATAGTAGAATTGACCTAAATTGTTCAATTTTATCAACATATATCGTGTTTTTATAGGTATTCCGTACAGAAGAGGCTACCTACTTCATGGACCACCAGGATGTGGGAAAACTAGTTACATGTAAGTTATTTGATGAAATAGCATCACCTTATTTCACTATTAAAAAGCAGCAATTACTTGATCTGTGTAAATCCTATGGGATGGCAGCCACCTTGGATTGTCACTCATGGAGGGTGAGTTATTGTACCTCCGGCATTTTACGGCTCTGCGTGCCATACTTCGAGAGTCTTCAAAACTGATAAGCGGGAAACTTGGTGTACTTTGATCGTAGCAAGTCGCAATACACATTACTTGAAACGCAGACACGGTTTGCACGTGAAACAAAATGCACACGCTGTATATGCATCAAGTGAAGACTTACGCGATCTGAGTGGATATTGTTTTATAACTCAAAATATATCCGAATGTACAATATCGTTGCTCCATGATCGACACATGATGGCGGCGAGTCCAGATTACTCTATGAAATTTCCTTGAGTGCAGAACAGCCATGATCAACTCCCTGAAATTTGAAAGGCTTCATCGGAAAAATAACAGGTAGTTTCGTTTCCAAGAGAATTTCAAGCATCATCTTGACTCAAACTTGAAAGCTTTTGAATTATATTCAAGCAAACCTTCACAGATTAAGTTAACTTTACTGCATAAAAAGGATCATTTGACTCGCCTTGTATTAAGTAGGCCTTAAAAAATTTAAGTTTAGTGTCTGACAAATCTGATCAGATGGATCGGAATCTGACCGATTTTAATCTTATCAGATCTGAATCGGAAATACGAACAAATCTTTACTCAGTCGATCTCACAAACTGAAAAGTGCACAAACTAGTGTTATTTGCATCTTTTAGAAACAACCAGACTTACCAGAACCAACGAACAACATCGAAATATATGATAAACATTATATATTTTTGCCTGATATTAACTATGATCAATGGATTTAACCATATTGCGTTAATGTCGACAATTTATTGTCCTTTGTAAAATCGGAATCAGCCAATTTGAAGCTAACTTAGATCGGAATCCGCCTATTCCATTCTTGGGTAGATCGGTCAGACACTATGTAAGGCTACACATTCCCACGCATGCGCAACCATGCTGTTAGTCAAGATTTTAAAACAGGGTGTCCAAAATTGTCTGAAAAAATAGGATGTCAATTTCCTGTTCATCCTAAAATAAAAATCAGAATTCTAGGGTGTCTAAAGTGACACCTGGACAGAGACATTCACTTAATATACTTATTCCTGCCATTTGAAATTAACCATATAATAGTGATAATGATAATGATAATAAGGGGCCGCTTCAAAACTCAACTGGCGGCTGTCTACCGGATCTGGTCAGTTCAACCGGAATAAACAACCGCCCAAAACCAGCCAGAACTGGCCCAAAATCGCGGTTTGAGTTTAAAAGCAGCCCCCTATACAGGATCAACATATACTAAGAGACATTTCATCATGTGAGTGCTAGAAAGTTGTATCTGCAAAGCTACCATATGCTATATCTATTTAACACCTGGTAACTAAAATACACCTTCGCAACATCATGCTATAGAGTCATGCTTAACATCAAGCGTATTGACCATGTCCCAAACTCAAGAATTTACAAAGATACAAATACAGAGCCTTTAATAAATTGGGTTAGGCTGCGACAGCTTATATTTCTTGACCAAATTCTGAGGATGCCTGAAGAGGAACCCATCAGATTGTATGCTCTTTACACGCCTTCACATGGGCAAAGGAAGCCAGGCCGACAGAAAACATCTTATCTGTCCTATATCCAAAAGGTATTGGGAGACACAGGGTATAGCTGACTTGGCTCAAAACCGAAGAAATTGGAAAAAATTTGCGATCGCCTGCTGCGCAGCCGGCCGATGATGATGAACTAAAATACAAAAAAATACTTTTAATTTAATGTTTGTTCCATATGTGACTTTTAAAATGCTGAGGAATCATTTCAAGAGCATCTTGCCCAAGATTGAACATTATGCAGTGTGCAATACAAACTCATAAAAATGGTAACTATAGCAGATACGACTTCCTTGGTTTGGACGCACTGCCTCACTGATTGAAAAAACATATTGGATTCCAGTATGTAAGGAATAAAATCCAGGATACAATCATTTGAACCACACTTTTGTTTCATTAAAAATGTTCAAATTTCACAACTTCTACTTACAAATTTAATTTACTTTCAGTATGGCGTTGGCAGGAGAACTACAGTACAGTATATGTGTTTTGAATCTGAGTGAACGCAGTCTATCAGATGATCGTCTGAACCACCTCATGAATGTAGCCCCTCAACAAAGTATCATACTCCTAGAAGATATAGACGCTGCATTTGTAAGCAGAGAGGACCAAGATGACGGTATGTATTCCTTGCTAATTAAGCGTGTCATAATCCAAATCAGTGCAGTCTATCAGATGATCATTTGAACCACCTCATGAATGTAGCTCCTCAACAAAGTATTATACTCCTATAATTTGATCAACACCAAATAGGCGGACCTCTTCACATCGTGAATTAATACAGATATGCGCGTGCGTAGCTGAACACAGCACAACTGCAGGAGACGCAGGCGAGAGCGCATCAATATATACGGTGCACGTGTAAGTGGGATTATGTTTTCTTGCGGATGAAGAAAAGCCTCATAATTCCCGCCTATTTAGTGTTGATCAAAGTATAGAAGATGTAGACTCTGCATTTGTTAACAGAGAGGACCAGGATGGTGGTATGTAATCCTTGCTAATTAAACGTGTGTTAATCCAAGTGTGTGCAGTCTCTCAGATGATCATCTGAACCACCTCATGAATGTAGCTCCTCAACAAAGTATCATACTCCTAGAAGATATAGACGCTGCATTTGTTAGCAGAGAGGACCAAGATGATGGTATGTAATCCTTGCTAAAATAGTAGGTTAATCCGAGTAAGTGTGGTCTATCAGATGATCATCTGAACCACCTCATGAATGTAGCACCTCAACAAAGTTTTATACACTTAGAAGATATAGATGCTGCATTTGTTACCAGAGAGAACCAAGATGATGGTATGTAATCCTTGCTAAAAGAGTGGGTTAATCCGATTGAGTGTGGTCTATCAGATGATCATCTGAACCACCTCATGAATGTAGCACCTCATCAAAGTTTTATACACTTAGAAGATATAGATGCTGCATTTGTTAGCAGAGAGAACCAAGATGATGGTATGTATTCCTTGCTTAAAGAGTGGGTTAATCTGAGCTAGTGCGGTCTATCAGGTGATCATCTGAACCACCTCATGAATGTAGCTTCTCAACAAAGTATCATACTACTAGAAGATATAGACGCTGCACTAGTTAGCAGAGAGGACCAAGATGATGGTATGTAATCCTTGCTAATTAAGTCGTAATCTGAATCAGTGCAGTCTATCAGATGATCGCTTGAACCACCTCATGAATGTAGCTCCTCAACAAAGTATCATACTCCTAGAAGATATAGATGCTGCATTTGTTAGCAGAGAGGACCAAGATGATGATATGTATCCCTCACTGAAAGAGTGGGTTAATTCGAGTGTGTGCAGTCTGTCAGATGATCATCTGAACCACCTCATGAATGTAGATAGTATCATACTCCTGGAAGATATAGATGCTGCATTTGTTAGCAGAGAGGACCAAGACGATGGTATATCCCTCACTAAAAGAGTGGGGTAATCTAAATGAGTGCAGTCTATCAGATGATCATCTGAACCACTTTGTGAATTTAGCCCCTCAACAAAATATCTCATACTCCTAGAAGATATAGATTGTTTCTGATTGTCAAATTTCTTCTCACTAGTGCCACCGTAGTTTGTTTGATTGTTTGTTTGTTTGTTAGTTCTTTGCGTTTTGCACTTGATTTCTTCCTATTCTTAGCTTTCAAAGATATGCCATGCTTTCTTTTTTATTTTCCATAAGTAGACCAAAATCCAGGGCAAAATGATAGAGAAATTCACTTTAAATTGCAGGATATAATGATAATTAAAGCAATGCTATGGTGCCCCCTATCACCTATGTCTCCAGAATTTGGTTTTAGAAGATATTGATACACTCCAAGCCCAACCTAGACCAAGCCAGTTACTTTCATGTTTGATGTCACATTATAACAGCAAATAGTTTTTAGCTGAGACAGTATACAATATAAACCACCCCCTGTCCAAACCCTACTGCACCCGGTCACGCGCTCAACCAGGTTTACACACAGTAAAGCGTTTATCCCCCTTCAACCATCAAAGGACATTTTCAAATATAGTTTTCTACCACAAGCCGTCAAAGACTGGAACGCCCTACCAGAGACAATAATTCAAATATCTGACCCCATAATCTTCAAAGCCCAAATAAAGGAACTGTATCTGCAAAATTAGAACTTTTACGCACACACACACGCGCACCGATTCGTTTTTCCCCACCTGGGGTGTTGAATCGTAAATAACCAGAACCAAAAGTGATCATCTAGTTTAATTTAATAGATGATTTATGATGGTTCTTTTTCTTTTCACAGCAAAATATCAAGGAATGGGCAGAGTCACCTTAAGCGGGTTATTAAATACCTTGGATGGTGTCGCCTCAACTGAAGCTAGGATTGTTTTCATGACCACAAATTATTTAGAAAGGTAAGCCTTCATTTAAGGTGTTTGGTCCACGCGCCGTCCACGCGTACCAGTACGCGCTAGTTTCCGAGTAGGTAAGTGCCTCAATACGCATGCGCAAATACTCTGAGTAGTGTTTTGAAGCTAAAAATTGCCATATTTTGTTATTTTCGCACAAACTAAGTCGGTGACCCCCAATTTTTATTTTTTTATTTGTAGGAACATACTTCTGCTCAACTTTTGTTAAAAAATTAACAAAAATGCTAGGGCAGATTTTTTGAAACAAAACTAAATAATTTCACTTTTGCTCCATTTCCCATAGACCCCTGTACTAATTTTCCCAAAAAAAACCTCCAAAAATGATGTTTTTAAACCGACCCTCATGCAAAAACGAGTCCGGTGACCCCCAATTTTTATTTTTAAAATCGGTTCTACATCGATAAAATATCATTCATGCCGATTTTTACTAAAATTCTTTGGGCGGATCTCCCATGGACCAAACACCTTAAAGAATGAATATTGTGAATTTGTGTGATAATGGATTGGCATACAAGGTGGCATTGGATAGTTTCTACCCATCTAGAAAGGAGACCCAGATTGCATATACCATGTGTGGTCTGGTTTTGTCAGCTATGGGCTCCAGTCAAGGGTTTAGCCAGAGAGCCATCCAGGCATCATTTGGACGGCTGACCAAAATGGACGCCCTGTAAAATACAAAGGCCGTCCTTTGCGTTTACCATAGGAAATTCAATGTTGAATGTTAGAGTTTATCTTCAATAATCATCATCATCACAAAATCTGATCAATTTATGTACTTTGTGGACTTCAAAATGGGCTTTATACCGCGTTGTGTCTTCGTTCGTTTGACGCAATGTTGGTATAACTTAGTCATCTTCTCCTTTATCAAGTATGAATATTAATCATGCTGACGTCACGATGTCTTGATTGAAGTCAGCATGTTCGCCCGGCCTTGGAATTTGGACGCCCTACTTTCAAATCCAAGCTAAACCCTTGGCTCCATTAATGTATTCAGGATGTGGCTCCATGCAATTTGGGTATAGGGATCCTTCTCAAAACCAATTCATCAGCAGCAAAACCCGAATAGCCCAATTTGATCTGCAGGATCATACTGGAATAAAAATGAATTCAAGTCTGGTATCCTACATCTACATGCAATATGGCCGGGTATCCATAGATTAAGCATGGGGATTCCAGACCACATACGCCCATGTGATGGCATCATCAGCCATGATACTCAAATTCAGGGTCTCCAAATATATTCTGGTTCTTGTCAACCACAAAGAGATACAGTTTATACTCTATAAACCTTGAGAAGTATGCATTAAGCAATCAGATTGGTTACGAGATCCAAAGCATACCCGTTGTATTCTTACAGGACCCTGTCTCTCTATTGTTTTAGCTGAAGACTTTTTTGACCATATTTGGTAGTCATTAAGGTAGCATAGGCGGGGTCTTCTGACATTAAGGTAGCATTCTGTCAATCAAATCTGCAACCATGGGCAGAACCTTACACAGAGGAATCCCCGTGTTTGTTGCGCCCGTGGTTGCGCCATTAATTAACCTTGTGAACTCGAATTGCAAATTTGCGGTGAAGATTCTTTTTTTCCGTTGGCAAGGTATAGCAGATTCATCTCCCATAATTATAATAAACTCCCTGATTCTAAACTGATGGTTTTTGTATTTTGTATGAGACTAGCAATAATTGTATAGGATTGATTAAGACCAAAACACTGCATATTAATATATTTTTGAATGAATGTTTCATGATGTGTGGCTAATTTTGTTGCAATCACATGGACAAACCTTGAACATAGGTTCATTTGAATATTCAGCAAGATTGTGTACATTATTATGATTCAGAAAATACAGACTAATTTCCCCATGTGGTCATATTGGTTATGTGCATAAATAGACTGCTTACTGCATCAAGATTTATATAGTTTAGTTTTGTGTATTTGACAACTCGCACATCGAGGGTTGAAAGCCAAAAGGCCGTGTCTGCAAGAAGAAAAAAAGAGGCAAAAGGCTGTATTTGCATGTACAACAAAGGTGCAAATACGGCCGTGTAGCTCTTTTTTCTTCTTGCAGATACGGCCTTCTGGCTCTCAACCCTCGACATATCCCAAAATGCAAATCCAGAATGTACCCTGTGCACAACTTGGTGTGATGATAGATTTAAAGTACTAATCAATACATTTTGGGATGTGCCAAGTTACAATTTGGAAATTTATGTTTGAATAGGAGTGTTTGGTTAAAAATAGTGCATTTTCTAGAAACTTTAATTATCAAATAGCTTTAAGCTGAATTCATACTTGTGAGACATTGGGTTTGGAAACGCACGGAGCATGTGTACATTGTAGTTTTGAGCTGAAAATTCAATGCAAATTTTGCTAAATCAAATCAAATCAAATCAAACTTTATTCCAATGTCAAAGTAATACACATGCAATATTATAAAACAAACACATCAAAATGTTAAAAAATGATATTGAGGACATCATCAAAAGGCCAATAAGACCTGACGTGTTGATACCCTACGAAACAAAGTAGGCCTAAACAAACAACAGCAAAAAACAAACAAACAAACAACATACACCAAGACAAATGCGACGATTAAGTACAATTATGTGATAGTGTCAATTATAATTTGACAATAGATATCTCTTTAAATTGTTTCTGAATTCTTTTATGTTTTTGCATCTTTTCATGTCATTGTTCAAGGAGTTCCAAAAGTTTGGTCCACAATTCCGAACAGCACGATCAGAAAATACTTTATTAATTTTGTTAATACTATAATCCTGAGCATTTCTTGTATTGTAGTTGTGGGTCTGTACATGTTTGATAAAATAATCTGAGAAAATAGTAGGAAGTTGCTTTGTATGATGTTTGTACATGAAACTCCCAAGATAAATCCAGAAAGCAAACTTCTTGTTTTATAGCTTTTGTCATCTTGGAATGATGACTTGGTCACACCTGGCTTGGTCTGCTGCTTTAAAATTGGTGACATGGTGTTCAGTGAACTGTGATGTGGAAAACTGAACTCTAGATCACATATTTGATTCATTGCTGGTAACATCAAGACATGTGGATAGACTACATTATTAATTAATGATTAATACAAGACTCACAGGAAAAATAATGGACCAGGCCATTTGTGATCAAGTTATAATTTTGAGGTGACAAAATCTTAACAAGTAAGTTTGTTTTTTGGATTTGTATAGCAAATGACTTGACCAACATCTCCAAAATCATATGAAAAGTCCTATTTCTGATTAATCAGTTCTTGATATATATTCATTTGTCAAACAGGTTAGATCCAGCTCTTATACGACCTGGTCGTGTCGATCTCAAGCAACTCATAGACTATGCAACAGAACACCAACTTGAGCAGATGTATATGAGATTCTATCCTGAACTTGGACCCAAAATGGCGGCAGAATTTGCTGCCAAAGTGACTGAGACAAAGCGGCCTGTTAGTGTGGCTGCTGTCCAGGGATTCTTCATGATTCACAAGAATAATGGTCATAGTGTTTTAGATAATATCAACAAGCTATGGAGCTGATGAAGGGTACTTGATGTGCAATGAAAGACAGATAAGGTAGCATCAAGGCCTGCAGAGCAAAATGTGATTCCAACTGCATCATCCAGTTTTCAATTTTGATGCTTTTGCAAATCTGCCAATCTTGGAGAGCGTAGAAATCATTAAATCCAAACAATCCAGTTGGGTTTTATACATTGTTTGGTCTCAGTGGGAACTGCAATGCAAATACTTCAATAAAGTATACCACAGTTAGATTTGTGGAAGGAAATCAATATTCGTCTTTACCTTTGACAACAGTTAGTAACCATCATATCTTTTAACAACAATCCTGGATAAAGGGCCTTTCTACAACAAAGAATGTGTCTTGGACATCACTCTACAATGCACAATCAAATGTTTGTTTAGCTTGAGCTAAATTCTTTGACATTTTGCCTGGTTTCAAGAGCCGGTGTGCCAGTTATGGAATATAATGGATTCAAAATCCACATGTTCAAACTTCAAAAAAAAAAATCAAACTTTATTATGCCAATTGATCATCTTTATAAGCCAATAAATCCTTCTTTATTTCACGTATCAGTTGTTGAAGGAAAATTGGAACAAAAAACACAGATAACATTGCATGTCTTTTGTAGTACTCTAAACAGGGGGGAATTTTAACGATAGTGGTTTGTAAAGGGTTTTGAGTTTTTGACCACCATTGGTTGATAGTTGAAATCCTAGACAAATCACTATCAGGTGAGATGAAGTCGTTCACGAACCACCTTGTTGAAATTTTATTCAAAGTTATCCTGGCATTCAAAGTCACCCCAGTTTACAATATTGTATAGTTTTAAACAGTCTGGGCATAATCAATCAATCAATCAATTTACAACTTTCATGTCATGACATGCATACCCATGAAGGAGTAGTATTCGTACAGGGGACCAACGGCTTAACGTGACTTCCCAACCACGGAGCAAGTAGAGTAAAGTCAGGGGGGGGGGGGATTACTCAAAATATTGTACGCCCATACATTATGAGATGATAGATGACAGGCAAAACAATAAATTTTGTTTTTATTCTCATTCTTAGTCAAATTTCTGAGTCATGTTTAAGTTAAGAATGAAGTGAATTATTTGCCAAAAACAATTGATGTCATGAAACGTATTAATTTCCAAGGATACAGGTTCAAACTATTCTTGTGGTTTATGGTATCAATTTGAATCCATATATGTGACCCGTCATATCGAAAGGTACCTTAAGGTCGGCATAGGAAATTACTAGATAAGAGCCATTGAAGCTGAGCATAGTCAAAAATCACGTCCAAGGTCGAATTTCTAATTTTATCAGAAACGTTACCTTTGAAGAGTATTCTGTCATATTAATCAGGTTCCAACATCCAAAACATCAGACAAATGTTTTAAAACCCAAGATAAAAATCCTTTCTCCATTCACGTTTTACCAGTACCGAACTTTTAAACTCAATTTTCTCAGAACTATAGTTTTCTGAATCAGCCCGAAGCCTTTTACCAATTTGGATGTAACTTTGCAAATCAAACATCCAATAACCAAAAGCAAGGTATCATTTTAAAGCTTAAAATGTAATCTTTCAGATGGGACCAAAAAATCAATTTTCATTTTGGGACCCTTAAGGTACCTTTCGATATGATGGGTCACATATGCAAAACGAACTTGCCAACTTGCCGTATGTCTAACTCGTAAGTTAGACCAACGTTTAGCTAAACGCAATTCCAAAAGTGTCCATAAATTTAGACATCCATTAAACAGTTGCTAAAACACCGTTAAATTAGATTTGCTTCGGGGTAGTTTAAGGTGTGTTTAAAAATATGTTTGCATGGACTGACTGATACTTTCAACACTTTCTTTATCGCGGTTATCTAAATTTTAATTGAAATAGTGTAGAGGAAGCTGCTTTGCTGTATGGCGAAGTTCAAGTTCGATATTATGAAAGGGGCTCTACTTTAAGGTGGGGGTAAGTGAGGACAAGCCTTTCGAGTTGAGTTCTAAATCCTCATGCCCACCGTGTTAACATTAAGAGAATTTATTATGAACTCTTCCCATTTCCATATCCAAGTTGTTTTATTTTCGGCTGGCATATTACTTTGAACAACAAGAACATTAATTAATTATTTTGCGATTTATTTCATAGGCCATGTTATAATCAGGGATGTAACTTTTCAGGAAATTTCCTGAATTTAGGAAATTTCCTTAAAATATTTGTATCTTTAGGAAATTAAACCAAGTACAAAAGAATAGGAAACTGCTCTGTTTTAATGGCATTTTTACGCATTTCAGTACAAAAGTGATCATGGGCATGTGCCGCAAACTTGGGTAGCAAAATCAGGCTGTCTGGTATACCAATGGATCCTTTTTCTTTGCAAAATGTGGTATTTTGATGGGTTAATTTGCGCCAAAATGGCTCAAATTTTGGATTTTTTTTTAAATATTACACAAAAATCAAGAAATTTGCGCCAAATTAGAGTAAATTTTAGGAGAAAATTTCAATTTTTGCATAACTTTCGACTCAAAATTTGGGGAATTTGGTATATGGATGGGTCCCTTTATCTTGAAATGGGTGGT
>JXSR01S002381.1:144147-171716 GCA_000969725.1 Ophiothrix spiculata
AAATATTCACTGAGAAAGTCTTCAAATCAGAAAAATATGATATGAATTGACATGAACTGTATTTACCAATATTGAAGACCTCTTAAGGATCAGCAGTATATTGTTCTCGTAATTTAAGTTTATTTCTTGTTCAATTTTTTCCATTCTTTAAGTTGAGTTTCATGTACATTTATTACAACAACAACAAATAAAGCCTGCCTACCTACTGACTCTACCTTTTCAGGAGCTGTTATGGACAAACAAACCATTTTTTATGGCCTTATTATTGTCATTAATAACTGCTCTTTCGACAATTCCAATGCCTTTTAATTTTATGTATAATTTTATGAAGAAATACTTTATTAAACTTATTTCTTACTTAAAGTTCTACTTATCCCTATAAGAGAATTTTGATCAGTCAAGGCATGATGATCATCGTGAATAAGATAAACTCACGGATGTGTGGTGCATACGTGCGTTTAATTGGCGTTTTATGAGAAAACGCAATAAGCGCTACGGACATCACATATGTGGATCATTGTCAGAAGTCATTGTTATCTGATAATGACAGTTGTTTGCGTAAAAGTAGAAATAATCTGATTAGATTAGATCGCGTTATTACGCAGGTTATTAATCTAATATAATATGTGATGACTAACCCCGAAAAGGGGGACTTTGCGACAGAACACTTTTCAAGATACAGGTGAAAAAAGGCAGCAAAAAAAAAAAGAAAATAATAAGAATTTCCAGCAGATTTTCTGTTGTAAAATTTGATTGCCTTAGTCAATTTCAAAAAATAAGGTGTCATTTTAAAGCTTAGAAAATGCTGCAATAGATAAAATGAAAAAAATCAAAATTGATATAATCTGCAAAGTCCCCCCTTTCGGGGTGAGCCATCACATATATAACTCAATGATGAAAAATCAATGCACCACATTCCAATTGTATGTGATGCCAAACATTTGATGGTTTACAACACCAAGCCTCTTTTATTGATTAGAAAATGCATTAGAATTAATGTTACAACATAAACAAGTGGTATTAAACATTTGGTAGCTCAAAAAAGTCCTAACCCATACAGTTTTGTGGTTTTTGCACTCAGAGAAGCTTTGTCACATGGTCTTTTCTTAGCCTCTGTTCTTTTCTTTCAAAGTGTCCATTTAGTTCAACTTTTTGATAATTGCAATGAGAAATCCTTAAAACATTGCCAAATGTTATCTTATAATGCAACATCAAATTTTAGTAAATTTAAATATTTTGCTGCTGAAAGTGTCATTGTCAGTGGACCCAAATGACATTGATGTGAAATTATGATTATAATCTCTTAACTTTTGGGTCAAAACATAGTCGGTCATCATACAAAATTTTCGCTACCAAACATTTGGTCGTGACTTCATTGACTCCAAATAAAACAACTTCAGCACCGAGTTGAGACCAAATAAAATTTTACGCTAAATTGGACATGTGTTGAATTGCCATTTAGAATGAAAACATAGTCGGCCTCCAAACAAAATTTTTGCTACCAAACATTTGGTCATGACGTCACCAAATATTTGCCATCAAATTCAAAGTATGAACCGGTAACAAACATTTGGTGCAATGTATGTGGCAATTCAATACATGTGCAATCTACATTTGTGTAGTGCGAAATTTTATTTGGTCTCAACTCCGCGTTGAAGTTATTTTATTTGGAGTCACTCGTCATTTTGACGTCACAACCAAATGTTTGGTAGCGAAAATTTTGTTTGAAGGCCGACTATGTTTTCACCCTTACCTGTCACTGGATTCCTGTATGTTTTGTCCTTGTTCAGGTGATGAAGCCCCTGTGAGCAGTGTGATCAACTCAGTCAACAGGTTATGTGAGTTACATTCTGGGACTACAGCTCAATTACTATCGGAACTCATGCAGGAAGAAAGGCTGGACAGGTAAGACCATAGATTTAGAGAGGAGATCATGGACTCTGCACCATATTTATTCCTGTATGGAGAAAAAATTTGGGATATTCGGATTTGTCCTGAAGTTGCATCCTAACTTGTCGAAATTGCAGGGTATGACACATCTTTTATGAGATCTCAGGAGATGCACAATTAGCTTGTCTCGATAGAGTTGACCCGAATATCCCCAATTTGACCTCCATGACTTACGTTTAATAAATATGGACTCGGCACCATATTTATTCCTGTATGGAGACAAAATTGGATGTATTCGGATTTGTCCTGAAGTTGCATCCTAACTTGTCGAAATTGCAAGGTATGACACATCTTTTATGAGATCTCAGGAGATGCACAATTAGCTTGTCTCGATAGAGTTGACCCGAATATCCCCAATTTGACCTCCATGACTTACGTTTCCCCTCTATATTCATTGGTAATACTCATATACAGGCGGTGGTGGCTGTGGCAACTATAACTGGTTGCCGTACGGTATCGAAATGTCCTATACCGCCTCTGGATAATTTGTGGAAAAATACAACTTCCGGGATAGTCACTAAAATTATATTTTAAATCGGTAAAAAATATGATAAAATCTATAAAAAGTATAACAAATAATGTGTATTACTATAAGAACACTTTTGTAATTTTTTGAGGAAAGGTAAAAATACAATTTTTGTAATATTTTTTTCAATACGTGACCCAATAGAAAACATATCCTAAATTTGCGTTTTAGAAATCCCTGTTCCTAAATTTAGTGGCTTCTATCATGCCCTGTACCACCTGCTCATATAGAGATGACTGTAATGATACTGATAGGCCATTCTATTAATGGGCACAAACGTTACCAAAATGTTACATAATCATGCCCTTGAATCTGAACCCTTACCAAAGTGGATATGGATGGCCTAATTAGCCTGCATTAAGCCATCCACAGGCCTGTCATATCAAGTGGAAGGCTAAAACCACCATGTACATGCCTTATACAATATGACAGCTATGTACTTTGGGTTTTCTTAACACTTAAGTGGTCAAGGTCCTCCACATGACCGTTGGTGGTCAAGGGGGGTCCATATGGACCCAACACCGAAAAAGCGCTTTCACAAAGGAATTTTACGTTGAAACTCTGGTCACAGGTAGAGTACTTCAAAAAAACTAAAACAAAGAAAATTCGAAAATCGGACAAACCGTTTCAAAATGGCAGCCAAAACATATTTTGCCGTGTCGCGTCAAAATTTTCCCGCCAAAAATTTGAAAACTCACTTCCAAATGGAATTTGTCAATAAAATTTGGCTCATTTTTGCAGTATGTAAGTACAAATACATTCATGAAATAAAATTTGAAAAAAGTGGTTCGGTTACGATTTTATGGGCAAAACAAATTTGAAGAGCGCCCCCGAAAATGCTTATTTATGCTAATTAGCATGGGAATGGGTGGGTCGATTTGAATTTTTTGCCACCAAGTGAAGGGTATGGTAAAGTTAGACAAATACATAGAGGGGCGATGAAAAATTACTTCGCGTTTTTGCGCTGAGGCGCAAAAACCAAATGTTGGGTCCATATGGACCCCCCTTGACCACTTAAGTGTTAAAGAGTTGCTACACGAAAAACTAAAATCACATTAAAATTCGAAGGGAAGTATGACTCTGATTAGAAAAATATTGCACTGCTTGTAATCAAACGGATGTATTTGCGCTACTTATGATAAACCAGAAAATGTATTTGTTGTATTCTTAATGATTTTGTTATCAACTTTGTTACAGTATTGGTGTAGGTTTATGTAGCTGTGTAAATCTTGTGTGGATTTTTAAAAAAATTATAATTTGTAAATTGTAGAAGTAATAGACAGGAATTTGCAGTAACTGTTGATGGCAGGTGCGGTTGACATAACTGATTACAAAATGACAGCATCTGGCACTTTTAAATATATAGTTTAGTTGATATTTCAACTTCAGCAGAATGAATGTTCATACGTGTTGGTAGATATAACAGCATGATAGTTGGTATAATGTCAAAAGTTTAAGGCTCTGTCAGACATCACCGTATAGAGCAAAAAGTTTCACATATTGAACATGTGCTAAACGAACCACCACCGTATGAATAACGAATTAAACGTATACATAACTGACAGACCGCATTGATAACGTATTGAACCTACTTGTAACAAACACATGACGAACAACAATGCATAAAACGGAACAATAGTGGGATAAAGTATGTTAGGCGTATGTTTTGCTCTATAAGGTGATGTGTGACAGAGCCTTTAGACAGGGAGGACCGAGAATTTCCCAAGACAAGTCGACGAGGCATCCAAATAAGGAGGTACTAGTATTCACCTGCACTCGACTGTGACCAAGGAGTTGAGATTCCTTCATTATATAATGTCCTCATCAAATCTAAGGTCAATAAACCTCTTTGATTTGATTTATCAAAGGACATTTCTTCACCATTTCAACAGTGGAGTTCTCTTGACAAGGATGTGTGTAGTACACATCGAAATATTCATAAATCTCATTTTGTTGTGTTGTGTTGAATAAGGGTCAAACTATACTTCATATGGGCTACCAAATATTTGGTGCAACAAGTCTTTGTTATCTTATAATCTGATATATAATTCCAATGTATTTCCTAATAATAACGGAGGCTTCGTGATGAAAAATCAATACACCACATGTGAGGAGTATTTGGTGAAAAGTTTGGTGATTTACAACACTAAGTATCCGTTATTGATTAGAAGATTCATTGGAGTTATATGTTAGATTATAAGATAACAAAGACTTGATGCACAAAATATTTGGTTGATCAAAAAGAACTATAATTTGACCCTAACTGTATTAAATATTCTTGCTTGTCTAAAGCAGATATTAATAATGTAATATTCAATCACCTTTATATTTCTTTTTCCAATCCAATTTGTAGATTGGTATCCAGGCTGGAACACTATCATAAATTCTACCCTGTATTTGATGGTATGGCAAGAGAACTTATGGACTTACTAGGTGAGTGTTACATTTAGACAAATCAATTTGGCCATTAATTTAGGTGGATTGACACACTAAAGGTGGTTTCAGACTAGCTGTCGTTGCGGCACACGACGTTGAGGCACACGACCAAACATTTGCAATTTATAGCTGTCGTACTGTAGCACGACACATTTGCATATTGCCGCAATGGTCTGTCGCAAGAAAAGTTGAATTTATTCCAACTCAAAACTTGTGCCGTTGCGACCATCACGCCATGGTAATCGATATATTGGCTTGTCGTACGGCAAGGGGATGCGACAAGGTCGAGTTTGCGCACTTTAAAATTTTGCCTGTCGTATGGTTGTACGACAGCACGACAGGCTAGTCTGAAACCAGCTTAACTTCGGCTTGGTTCAGACTTTTTCTTCCTACTACATATTCCATGCCAATTTTATGCAATATGTATTCATTATTAGGCCAAGTAAAATAAATTATGTCTTTTACGTCCCTGCCCCCCCCCCCCTAATTTTTCAAGATTTTGAAATATTTTTATTATTTTCCCTTGTTTGATCCATAACTGAACTTCTGAAACGGTTATACTGGAAATAAATACTTTAAAGTGTTTGATGATCAATACTAAACATATTCCAATCACTTCAATGTAGGGGTAACGCATTGAATTTGGAAATAACAAAAAAATAGGAGGGCCTCTCCAATTTTGGAATGTGTCAATAAAGCCGTTGATATATGGATTTTACATAGAAATAAATAGTAAATTTTGAAAAAATAATAAATAATAAGGACCTCCCTCACCAAATTTTGTGAAAATGAAATAAATTGATGTAAAGAGCCTTTTGAAAGCAATTTTTCCAAGAAGGAGCCGGACGTAAAACATATAATTTATTTTACTTGGCCTTATTTATATCAACCTTTTGTACAATACTATAAAACTGTGTATTGTACATATTTTACGAAAGTACCAGGATGCATACAATATTCTAAAAAATATTGTACACATATTGCACCTTTCAAAGAATATGTTTAGCTACTCTGAAATGAAGGTGGGAAAATGATTTTATGCGAATTAATTATTTTCAAAAGCCTGATATAAATAATAATAATAATATTGAATGGCTTATTTTCGGGTGATACAAACAAATATTGTACTCAGTGAAAAAAAATATTGCACTCGTCTTCAACTCGTGCAATATTTGTTTTAGCTCGTACAGAATTTCCTTGTATCACTCTCAAAGTCATTCAATATATTATAATTATTCAATACAATTTCATAATATTTGATGAAGTTGTGAATAAAAGAGTTTTCTATTATCATCAAATCCTCGTTCTAATCCAAAGGTGCATTAACGTTAAAATGCATCATTAACCCAGCTACGACCACCTCTTGACCTGACACAACTTTAACAAAGGGTTTGATTTTTCCAATGCAAAGTCATGATACGGTGAACACATACAATAGGTTTTCACGTCTTTGTGAAGTTCAGTTGTAGTTACGAGCTAAACCCTTCGTTGCATCGTAAATGTTAGTGTAATTGACCCCTGTTATGGTTAACTCACAATGTGTTACAAAAACACTAATGGCTTCTCCCCGCCTTCTCTTTCAGGTGTTTCCTCGATGTCGCAGGTTGTACCAGCAGTGAGAGCTTTGAAACTTCTCAATCCATAGCAAATGATAGGAACCTAACATAAACTCAAGATAGAGATAATACCACTCTTATCATATTGAATATTGCAGTATGGTCCTGTGAAATTGATTTATTGAATTTTGACTACATTATGCAATGGACGACATGGTGCTACAACGTAAACCTGATCAATCGATAAAGATTCAAATTGACAATTCAAAATTCGCTTGAAGTGCGCAATCCTGGGATCGATCCCCGCTGGTGCCAAAAGAAGATGAGTGTGCTTAAAATTCTCTTGGACAAGGAACTAACTGCTTATTGTCTCTGGGAAACATGTATGAAACTCTAGAAGCTGATCTGGGCAGCGATGGTGCGTATGTGAGATTATCAAGGTTCAGGGCTCCTAGAGGTTGAGGCAGAACCTGAAATGATGCTTGGTGTGGAATGGAGCTTACTTGGATTCAGTGGTCAGCAAACACCTGTAAAGTGTGCAGAGGCTGCGTGGAATTACAAATCAGGGAGGCATAGCGCACTATAAATCCCCTGCATGTAAATTGACATTTCAATCCTAAGTGCCTTGATGAACAAGAACTATCTACTTCTGGGTCTCGTCTTTGAGATTTTTAGTGTGTAGTGGTCAAATGTGCCATATCTACAATCTCTATATCTATGTTTGTGATACCCTGATCACATGACCTTGTGGCAAGGTTATGATGTAACAGCGTCATACCTCGTGAAAATTCAGCGGACAACAACCAGACATCGGCCGTGTCCGTTCGGAGAATAGGCTGTGTCTGTGAGTCATAAAGTCCCCGGAAGCATGCTGCAAGAATTTAAATCGGAGTTAAAACCTTGTGGCTTGTTAACAATGTCTTTTAGTTATGGTCATAAAACAACTGACGACCGTCCGGTGACTGATGTCATACCGATGTTTCGGCGTTACGACTTCCTTCTGATTTTAAGACACTGGTCGGCGACCAGTGGTTAATTGACCATAGAATGAGTCTGCACAATATAATGTACCAAAACCACATCAAGATTTTAGTTTTCACAATATGGAGAAGTTTGAATACCATAAACCATTGTTTTGTTGAGACAGTGTACCACATGGTATGTTGAATAGCAAAACTTATTGCTATTGAAGTGCCTTTTACTATCAGTGCCTGAAGACAAAACTTCTGGACTGAAATGATGAGACTTTTTCTTTATTTATTTATTTATATCAAGGCTTTAACAGCAAGACACAAAAATTGTAAACACAACAGTGTAATGCTGACAACTTACCCAGTGGGCACAAATAAACTTCTAAACCATTTCTCAACATTGATATTTGGTTGAGAAATGAGTTGAATTTGTAACAATGGTCAACCAAAATTCAACTTTCTCAACCGTAATTCAACCAAAATTCAACCATCTCAACCTAAAATCAACCAAATATCAACCAAAATTTCAACCTAAATTCAACCTTTTATCAACGTTGATATCTCAACTTCAAATCAACCACAATTCAACCACAAAGTTGATATCTCAACGTCAAATCAACCATACTTCAACCACAAAGTTGATATCTCAACGTCAAATCAACCATACTTCAACCACAAAGTTGATATCTCAACGTCAAATCAACCATAATTCTACTATTGAAATTTTGTTGGTATTTGGTTGATTTTAGGTTGAGATGGTTGAATTTTGGTTGAATTACAGTTGAGAAGGTTGAATTTTGGTTGACCATTGTTACAAATTCAACTAATTTCTAAATCAAATATCAACGTTGAGAAGTTGAGGTATCAACGTTGATTCAATGTTGATTCAACGTTGAGAAGTAAATTTGTGCCCACTGGGTAACGCCAAGACAGCAGTTCACCTCTTGTTTTGAAGCAGTTAGCCTGTTTCAAGAAAGGAAAGAAGCACCCTATGGGAAATCAAAGCAACCATGAAAGCACCAGGAGAAAGTTCATCTCACTGCATGGGGAGATGCTTGGCAAAGGTTATTTACAGCTTCTCTGTATAGCATGAATGTTCGATGGAAAGTCAAGCTATGGCAATGCTTATATATTTATATTGTACAAAGGTTTTTAAGAGAACTATACTTTTAAGGGGTTTTCTCAGAGATGCAGTTGCTTACAACTGCGGGATAATGATTTTTTACTTTAATGTTTGCATGCATTTTGCGTGCGCATATTCAATGCACACTGAACGCATGCTTTACTAACGCGTTTGGTTTATCACGCGCCGCATAGCTGCGTAATATATACGCGATAAGCGGGAAATTATGCAGACGCAGATGTGCCATCAAAGTAATCTAATTTTATTTTTAAACCCAGTGACCATATTTTATGTAAAAATTAGAAAAATAAATGGATCTTTTTATTATTTTACAAGCACATAATGATCGACGTTTTGAGGCTTTCCCTATACTTTTTATGGTAAATCAGGTTATTTTTGGAAAAACATGTACTTTTTGAAATGCCTGTATCTCAAAAACGAGCACGGTGACCTATATTTTTTTATTTTAGATTCGTTATCAGCACAAATAAATCTACCAAATACTAAATTTTTAGAAAATAAATGGATTATTTGCATCTCTGAGAAAACCCCCTTAAAAGATCTGCTTGACTTAGACAAAAGTGGGATATTCACATTTTGTATAACATTCACATCAGATATAATATCTTTTCAAGATTTTTAAAAATAAAGTTTTTAATGCGCAACTAATATGGGTCAAGTGCATTCTAATGCAATATTGACAAAAATCCACATTTTGTTTTTAATTTGACCATGAAATAAGAGTCATGTTTTTTTTTTCTATTCTGCACAAGATTTTATGGAGCTTATTTTGAAGATATAGTTAAGTTGTGCTCATTCTCCTCTTCGAATTAACTTGCCACATGCTTTGTAATCAAGTCAATAAATGGTTCAAATCAGAAAACATATTTCAATTGGCTAGATGATCAGGGTTAGTACGGGTCCTTGGGAGTCCTTAATTTTATTCTGCAATTTCCAGGCCTTGAAAGTCCTGAAAAACTGACTTCATCAAAAAAGTCCTTGAAAGTCCTGGAATTTTTAAATGTCAGAAATGTTTAATTAATGTCAAAAGAAATTTTACCATGCAATTATTTTTATCCAAAAATGAGCGAAAACAAATTTATTTTATTTGTTGACACATATTCGGCTGGCCGCCACTGATAAGTGGAAAAGTCCTTGAATTCTTCTGGGAAAAAACCTTGAATTTTGTAAGTCCATGAATTCTTCTTGGAAAAGTCCTTGAATTTTGTAAGTGAAAAAGTGTACTAACCCTGTCATCAATTTGATGACTGTCAATGAATAACTACAATGCCATCATGTGTTCACATTTCAGTACATGTATATGCTTTATTTAGCCATCTTGTTTTGGTTTTAACATAGTCAAATCAATTCTTTGTCATGATGTGATTGTTTTATACACTCTTGTCATATACCTTGGTTTACATAGCCATAATAACCAACATAACACAGTACAAAATTGGTTCAACTTGATCTATGGTCACAATACTTTTTACCATGATTTGACGATTTTGTATGAACTTTTAAAATCAGGGTGTGTTTTTTGCGAAACTGCGTATGTAGACCAAAAGTTTTTAAATACAGTGGAACCTCGTTAACACAAAATTACTGGGGCCAAAGAGTTTAGTTTGGGTTACCAGGATTTTGTCTTAACCAACTGATTTCACATAGGAAATCAATACTTGGGACACAACAAACCTTTTGTGTTATCAGGGTTTTTGTATTAACCAATTTTGTGTTAAACGAGGTTCCACTGTAGTGGTTTTGAAAATTGACAGTATGCCCTATGCAGATCTGTAACCGTTCATTCATACGAACGCCATACAAGCAATTGTGACCAACTTAAAACTTAAAATAACATTAGCAAAAGAGAAGTCTCAAAAATCTTATGTGATGTAAACTGATTGAGTCAAATTCACACTTCCACAGCAGATTTGTGTGGCCTTTAATCTCTTTGCTGATTGCTTTATGAATTGACCACAGAATATTTCGGAGATTGAGAAACGGAAACTGAAGGACATTATCATGGGTCTGAAACTTATCTTGGTACTCTTTCACTCATGTACATAAGTGAATATGTGATGGCTCACCTCAAAAGGGGGGACTTTGCAGATGATATCAATTTTGATTTTTTTTCATTTCATCTGTTGCGGCATTTTCTAAGCTAAAATATGACACCTTGTTTGTTGAAATTGATCAAGGCGATCAAATTTTACAACAGAAAATCTGCTGGAAATTCTAATTATTTTCTTTATTTTTCGCGGCCTATTTTTACCTGTTTCTTGAAAAGGGTTCTGTCGCAAAGTCCCCCTTTTTGGGGATGAGTCATCACATATATGCTTAAAATACCACAAATAGGATCAGTTTGAGATTCATGTATCAAAAAATCTATAAACCTACCAAACTATTAAAATGACCAAAAAAGTAAGGCTTTCTGTTTGTCAGTTTCAGTATGTTTTTACCTACAGGCATAAACCCAGATGCTCCTATATGAACTCAATACGAACTATTATGCTTATTCAAATATTTTAAGTTAGGATTCTAGGACATGACCAAAGTTTTTATTAATTTGTCACTTGTGCCGCAAAAGGCAAAATAGCATGCAAAACACCGTCACTCATCTGACGACAGATGACTGCCACATTGGCTTGGTTGGCATTATCCGTTTTGCACCCTATTGTTGTTTCACGCTGCAGAAAGTTGCACTTTCAACAATGGACTTACACAAAAGCCTCAAGGAGGTTGTCCCTTTAAAATCATCCAAATGCCACTGAAATGAAAGAGCCATTCGCAGTAAGGTCAAGAATTCCAACAAGATGGTTCGCAAACCAGTAGTCTCGCCTGCATATTGACCGCCTACTTAATCATCATTCAGTTGTTGGGCGGAGTAGGATAGGGTAGGAGTGACGTTGGGTCAAGGACTTTCTATGGTATAAGTTTAATCCATGTGGGGTCAGGGGTTAATGAGTTATGAGCTTGACCTCGGATGACCTCAGGTCAACTTTTTGAACAATTTTAAAAATTTGACCTCGAATAACCTTTTGACCTTGAATGACCTTCACCGCACCCCCCAAAAAGGCGCGTCGTGTGTGCTAATCCCGAACCCCTTCATGTCACCAAGTTTCATTACCATAGCCCTTGCGGTTTAGGAGATATACTTAAAATTAAAAATTACGCATAAATTATGCAAATTAGGTACTTTATATGCATAGTTTGCGTTCAAATTGTACGCAGCGCCAGTTCAGCTTCAACCCTTCCCACTAAACAAATATCATCTACATAGGGCATACGGTTTCCGAGATTTGCTCCGGACAAGGACGACGGACGGCGGACAAATTTTCAGGCGAGACTAAAATTGACTTCATGTTAACATTGTGACAGCTGCGACAGACTGAAATCAACATTAGCCAAGTGTGAAAGAAATTGACAATGCTGGTTTCCAAAATGGTTAGATCAAATTGTTATCCATCATATAATATGGGACTTGGACAATAAGTTACAATGCAGTTTCAGAAACATTTACGTTTGTGATATGCAGAACTCTGACAAATTTGTCCAAGTTATATTACCCTTTCAATAATAGTCATGAATTGGTGCTTCAAGAGTGCACATTTTTGTTAATGACCTCACTGGATGCCTACCATATGTGATGACTCATCCCGAAAGGGGGACTTTGCGACAGAACACTTTTCGAGAAAAAGAAGAAAATAGGCAGCAAAAATGAATTGTGACTAATTGACACACAGATACATATGGAATCAGTCGCAATACATCACATGCCACCATACTGATATCCCTCAGTGGCAAAAATATGTCGATTATAGGAATGGTCTATTGGTTACAATTCTAATAGAAAAAGCATGCCTTGTTCCTCCAACAATAGGCAAGACTTTTTCGATTAACCACAGTGGCACAAACAAGTTGGCATATTCTTTAAAAAGTTATTTTCTCTAATTTTACAAAAAAAAAGTGGTAAATATTGGTCTACTCTTGGCTATGTTGTTCAATAAGCGATTGGAACAAAACTTTTGGTTCCTATATTATATGTATAACCTTTTTATAGTACTTCAGAATTTGCGACCATAAAAAAAAAAAATCTTTGTGACGTTTGTCACCAATCCAAAGAGTGACTCCTTCAATAGAATTCTCATGAATATGGCCGAAATGACGCAAAAAACCGCCATACCAAATTACCAAATGACCCCAGGAATAAATTAGAAAAAATCATCCCTTATTTCCATGTACTAGAATTTTTTAAAAACGTTGCACCTAGTTGTCAACAAATAATACTATATGTTAAAAAAACAATGTCAACAATTATAATCAATTGTTTGTCATATTTACTTGTACAATTACATTAATCATGATGGTTTATCTTATAAATAAATAGTAATCATTATACATAATGCATGTTATGTATGCTATACACAGTTTTGTACAATATATATTACATGATTAGATGGTATATTTGATACCAAACCTTTTTTACTGAAAGAGAGCTATATACATTGTGATTGGCCAGGCATAATGGAATAGGGTTAAGCTTACACAAATATAATGTTAATTTTATGTAACATTGTTAAAACAAATAAATAGCAAATAGGTTTCCACATTTGCTGCCTCCAAGAAAGATATATCATCATCTTCCAATATTTTGTTGTTTTACTACAAACCTAAAGAATAATAAAAATACCCCTCTTCAGTGTTCCCACTAAGGTTTTTTGAGCTTGCACCAATGGAGCAATTTTGACAAAGTTCACCAAAACCATAAGCTGAGGCCAAAAAT
The DNA here is from genome assembly GCA_000969725.1 of Ophiothrix spiculata. Taxonomy (NCBI): domain Eukaryota; kingdom Metazoa; phylum Echinodermata; class Ophiuroidea; order Amphilepidida; family Ophiotrichidae; genus Ophiothrix; species Ophiothrix spiculata. The sequence goes on from JXSR01S002381.1 coordinate 157,493, forward strand.
TGGCCAAATAAAGAATGGACCCTTTTTTCCACAATTTCTGAAACCTGTTGTGCCAATTTTCCTGGCTCCTGCACCAATGGCATGCCATAAGGCCTTAGCAGGAACACTGGTCCTCTTCATGTGATCAAATGGTAGCGGATTCCTTTAGCAATCAGGTATGTCCGCTACAATTTGATACATGTAGAGTGATGTTTTTAATCGCTACAATGTGGCCACTCTTTGATGAACTAGGGCTCCGGACTAAGGCTTGGCATCCAAAGACATTCACACGCCCGAGTGACATTCGCTCATCCTAGCAAGAAAACTTCGCTCCAACGGGAAGCGACATTCGCTACACTTTAGATTGAATTGGAGCGATCTTCACTCCGAGTAATCTTGGGTTTATTTATTCAATAATCATACCACTAGAACATGCGCGAATGACATTCGTTTTCATCGATTGAAACGATGTTCGCTCAATGAGAGCGACATTCGCTCTCCGTTTTAGCAAATAAGTCAGAGCGAATATCAAGAGCGAATGTCACTCGGCCGAGCGAATGTCTTTGGACGGCATGCCTAAACAATGAGCATTCCAATCAACCCTGACATATATGAATACACAAAAAGAAATGGGGATGATATAAACACATTTCACAGCTCCTTAGGGTCAAAACATAGTCGGCCTTCAAACAAAATTTTCGATACCAAATATTTGGTTGTGACGTCAAAATGATGATTGACTCCAAATAAAATAATTTCAACACCGAGTTGAGACCAAATAAAATTGAACATGTGTTGAATTGCCATATACATTGCCTCAAATGTTTGTTACCAGTTTATACTTTGAATTCAATCGCAAATATTTGGTGATGTCACGACCAAATGTTTGGTTGCCGACTATGTTTTGACCCATAGGCTCAGTCACAAAACAACATATAGAGCTATAATGCATGTCTAGTGTACAATGTTTTGGGCGTAGGTATACATGTATCTATAATAGTCAAAACAGTGTATGGTTGTCGTACTTTGGGCCCGGGAAGGGTACCTAGTACAAAAGTGATTACGGGGATGTGCCTCCAACATAGGATAGAAAATCAGGCTAGTTGGTATGCCAATGGGTAAATGTGGTATTTTGATGGTGCAAATCTGGGAATTTCAAATTTTTGAATTAAAATTGTAAAATTTGCCCTAAATTAGCACAAATTTTCGGAGAAAATTCCATTTTTGTATAAATTTTACTCAAAATTTGGGCGATTTGGTACAGTAGAAACTCATTATAACGAAGTTGCTGGGGACAGACAAATTACTTCTTTATATCCAAATTTCGTTATATCAGGGTTTTAAAAACAATAAAAAACAAAAGAAATTAGTAAAATGGTACAGGAAAATTACTACTTTATAACAGGGCTTTTCTTATATCAGATTTCGTTATAATGAGTTTCTACTGTATATGAATGGGTCTCTTTTTCTTGAAAATTGGTATCTGTACGGGTGGTAATTCAAATTTCCCAACGGCACATCCCTACCACAACCAAAGTTGAGTACCTCTATACGATGATGTGTGACAAAGCCCCTTACAAAGCAATTTGTTAGCAATACTGTGCATAATCCTGTTACAATCCTGTTACATTTCTGCTGCAAAATCGCGGAAAGATTAGGTCAAATTGACGAGAATTTTATTCAGCGGTTTTGCTGTTTTAACAATAGAAACCTATTCAAAAGATGCGTTTCGCGAGTTTTTATTTTCGCGATTTGATGTCTACTCGTGAAATTCGCGATAATTCGCGAAAATTTCTACAGTAATCCTCATCCATTAATAACCATTGATTTTTAAGAAGGGTTGCTATTCACATTGGTCAACAATTCCAGGAATAAATTTCACCTTGTTTTGTTCGTCAGGTTTCCAACATATTTCTTCCCATGTTTCTGCTTCATTGAGTTTTGACACAGGTGTGCAGCCTACTCTCAGCCATCCTTACCCATACCATGGAATAAGTAGATGAGAAGGAACCACAATGATCTCAATCGGTCATACATTTATCCACTTTGCTATTCATGTGAAGAAAAGGAAGGTTTATCGATGCGCAATTAGTTCGAGTAGGTTGATCATATTCCATTTGCCGCTATTTACTGGAATATTATCTGACAATTTACTAATTTATGCACAAACAATTATACCAAAACATGAAGTATCATGAGGGCCTCTTTACTAACATGAGAGACTACTGTGAACCTTACAGCATGCTTATTTCATGTTCAGCAGATTCTCAAATATCAAATTTAATGACTGGAGGACAAAAGATATCTTTGATCAATCAATGACATATTATGTAATGTTCCGGGGAATGATTGCTGTCGTCTTCGTTTGGTACGAAGCTATTACCTATACATACGTATTTCTAATAAGTGCCCAATGCTGCCCATTAATAAAATAGGGCATCAAAGTTGGACACATCTTGTGAAAACTTGGTTGGAAAAGCGCGGATGGTACCGATGGTTTCCAAACAGTGGGTACCATTTTTGTAGCAAAGAAAGTACCGTGAATGGAACATCCGCTGCAAACATTTGAACCATAATTCAATGATCCATTAAATTGCTACTTCAGATTCTTGACGAGCAATTGAAATTAAAAGAGCGGCAGATGGATTGATGCTTTGATCAGTCTTTGTTGTGATTCCTTCTCATCTATTTATTCCAAGCCCATACACATCTAAATTAAATGGTAAACCGGAACTGATCTTGATCTCACAAATCTTTTAAGCACTTAAGATTTTCTGAGACCAAGCTCAGTCCAATCACATCATAGAGCAGGACAAAGACTCCAGAAGGCATTTCACATATGATTGGCATTTGGCAAATCACCTCAAAAACAAAATGAAAACCAAACATAGACTGACCAGTAGCCTACATGGGTTATGGGGTGCGTCTTTAACTCTGTAGAGAAAACATTTAAGCTACTGTTACTATCTAACCATCATAAAGTTGGTCAAAATATAAATCTTTGGAAATAATGGGTCAATTTAAGGATGATTCTTTGAGGAGCGTATCAACAAAATGAAAAATACCTACTATATGTAGAATCGGTTTGATAAAATTATATGTACATTCCATAGATTTAAACTCTACATTATAAGACTCTGGTCATCCTCGTGGCCCATTTATCAAACTTAAGGGTAATCATTAGGACTTTAGAATATCCTTGAATTATATCAAATATTTATGAGCTATAAGTGTAGTGTAGTTATTCATCATCGTGCTGCATTCAAAATCACATACAGTGAGAGCGAGTGTGGCCTATTAGAACTGCACAAACACCCTGAGCCTTCCATTGCCCTCCACCTTCAGTGCCAGGCAATAATAGGGTTATGGTATCTTTCTTAGTCTCTTTCTTAGGCCCTGTATCCACATATGTACTTGTTCCACTGTGCACCAAATAGAGGAATTCTATCTGTGGTAAGCCACCTTAATGCTATATATCAAGAAAGAGCCAAAGATTTGCTCGTAAAACATTCCTTTCACATCATAGATTGCAGATAAATCCAAAGAAATTTGACTTTTGACCCCCAATTGTCACACACCAAACACAGGGAGCAACTGTCGTACAAGGTCACTGATATGGTCACTAAGTAAAACCAAGGTTTATTGTGTGTGTGGCAAGTGACAATTGGAGACAATAGGACACGGAACAAGGGCATATGCCACCGGGGAACAGCCAATGGATACAGGGCCTTAAGGGCAGATATTGTGCACCATTGTTTGAATAAAGAGCAGGAAATATTTGTTTTATGTAATACAAAAATATTCCTAACGAAATATTTAAATATGGGAGAGCTGAATAGAATTAACAACCAGTTAGAGAAATCCCATAAAACGTTCCCAAGGACTTCTGCGGACGTCACCATGGGTCCATGTGAACCATAGATTAAAGAAAGTACAAATAGGAAACGTGACTATTTGCACCCTCAAAATTTGGCCAAGTTAGAGGGGAAACAGGACACCTCGCCCCCTGTCATTCTCGCCCCCTACAATCTCGCCCCCCACCATGTCACTCTCGCCCCCGTGCATTCTCGCCTCCCTTCAATCTCGCCTCCCTGCAATTATGTATATCAATTATGCATGTTGTTACATTGTTGTATCATTAATAGATTGACAGGCTAGATTTGCCTTTGTCAGTATATCCATTCAAACAAAATGATACTCTTCAAACAAAATGATACTCTAATCAATACTAGTCAAAGGTTGCCCAAGACGGATCTGCCGAACACATCAGACCTATTGAATCTGAGCTGCGTGACTGCTATTATAGTTTAAAATCCTGAACGGGTAGGACTACTGAGATCTTTGAATTACATGCCCATCTGAATTCCCTTAACATCAACATTTTCTGATTTGCAGAATTGCTGATTTGGTCAGAGGAATGCTTGGTGCGAAGGCCGTACGTCGCGAAATTTGCGCTGAAGCTCAAAAAAATGGCGCAAGGGGTTCCCAAAACAAAAAAATTCAAAAATAGGGTTTTAGTTATACCATGGTTATTACACAACTTTCACTTACTTCAGTTTTATTCAGATTATATTCAAAATAAATTTCATTTTGAGGTGATCTTTCCGATATTGGCAATGGCGAGATGTATTTTTTTTTCTTTTATGTCGCTTTGGCACAATGTCAAAATCCTTAACGGGAACACTGGTGCGAAGGAACTTGAAACTGAATATTAAAGAAAGATGTAGGACCCCAATGGAAATAAGCTTCATTAGAGGCTTTCTTGGGTTATCCTTGGCTATCAGCTTAAAGAACTCTTTCTTTCTTTCTTTTCTATAGATGTCATCATAAAAAAATTCAGTGGAAAGTATGCGGGTATAAAGGACAAAAACGCAACCTACAGCATGCGTACCTATATAATGATTATAGTAAAACGGCAAAATAATATTTATCCGGAAGATTTGCGTTTGGCCGCTGCGTGACTGTTCTTACATCAGAACGGCAGGATTATCATGATGACATACGTGTTAGAGTAGCGTTGTGCATATTTGGGTTATCAACAATCTTAAATAATAAAGGTCATCTACGTGTCGAATAAGTACAAAGTGGGGCAGTTCATCAAAGCTTAATTTGCCGACTGCAATTATTGTTCTTTAACATGTTGAAGCTGTGTGGACCCTATGGTCCTACTCCTAGCTTTATATTTCATCAAGACCTTTTTTACCTTCAAACATGCCGTCATATTGATCGTATGTATCAGCATTGAATTACGGTAATGGCGTTTGACCCCCTGTTGATTACCGAAATTTATGGGGGCGAGATTGTTGGTGGCGGCGCGGTGTTCAAAAGATGGTTAATCTCCATTGTGAAATTTAATCGATAGGCCTACTCAGTCGATTGATTTTGTGGCTTAGGCCTACATGAAATGTTTTCTAATAAATGGAAGTTGTCAATCAGTGTCAACTAAATCCATCAACTCATTTTTCCAGATTGTTTTTCAGAAGTCAGACCTACTCCTGACGAAAGCTTGACAGTTCAAAACTTGTCCGACGGCGAACCCGTTAAAATCTACCAATTTTTCAGAAAATTTTGAAAATATTAATCTTCAGGCAACACTTTATATTGTACGTGATAATTTAGGTCTTATAAGAAAAAAACACTTTAGTAATTGATATTTTATTGCTCAAAACGGACCGGACGAATAATCATGATAATTTAATATTATTATTTTCCATAAATTCAAGCAATAAATATTTAAACGGCTCCCTTAATTTTAAAAATATTGCTAGCAAACATGAAATTGAAAAGAGAGTTGAGGACTTTTTAATCGAGGTAAACTTTTTTTTTCCAATGGTGTAAGCTGAAAAGAAATTGTCTCCGATTCAATAAATGAAAATATTTTTATAATAAAGCTAGAAAAAGTAATAAAATAGGAGTTGAAAATAACATAAATAAAATCCATAGTTTCTTTTAACTTTGGAATAGTAATAAAATTACATCATTTAACCATGGAGGTATTATACTATGATTTAACCATAGAGCTATTATAGTATAATACCTCGGACATGATTCAACCAATATAATACCTCCATGATTCAACGACAATGTTTAGTTCGTTTGATACGCGTCAGTCCCACCATGGTCCCACCTAAACGTCATCTATTCAATAAATCAATGATTAGACACTTGCCTAGCAGATCGTTTCATTTCATCATTGCCTTTTCAAAATTTCAGAACTGAACAACCATAAACTTCATACAATGTAAGCTTGCGGTTAAAATTAAATACTGTGCACAACAAAATATATAACGAGTCATAAATATAAAGACAATCAAATATTTTGTGAACATACATATTTCCTATACCGCAAAAAATTCTTGAAGCTCTCTGACATATGGGTATAGGGGGCGAGATTGTAAGGGGGCGAGATTGTAAGGGGGCGAGATTGTAGGGGAGATTTACGGGGGGCGAGATGTCCTGTATTCGTTAGAGGATTGCCAAATACGGGCATCATGCCTGTACCAACACTGCACGAGTGCGTATAGACCACCCTGTGTTTTGGACGCGCACTACAATTACTTGACTACACGAAATGCGCATCTTACATTTTCCGCCAAATTGTGCGTAAGGCAAGCTTTAGCGCTTGACTGACTCGATAGCCACATTCTCGGTCAACGTATCAATCCATTGCCAGAGTACAATGGGAACATTTTATTGGATCTCTTGGTTTTGACATGACCGGTAACATATTCCCTGATTACCCCATACTTCACTCAATGTCTGATGTCATCAGATAAAGATGTAGGTTCCTATTCCAGCATGTGTATAATTTACTTTAACTAATTGATCTTGACCTCTGAAATACATGTTATGATGTTTATTCCTTATGTTGCTTCTTGTTTGCTCTTCAGAGGCAAAAGAAATATTGCAACTCTGGGGATAAGGCTGTTATATAATAGAAAATAGGTAAACCAACTAATATTGCGTTTTTATGCCATATCTCCAAAACTATAATGAATTAGAGGTTGGAGGTGGAATTTTATAATCAGATAAATATGGGCTTTAATTTGAAATTTAAAAAAATATGCTACTTCCAGTTGAGCCCGGGTGGATGAGCTATGGAATCGGAACCTACACCAAAATCCTATTACAGAAGTCAAAGATTTCAACCATCCCAGTGGCACAAAAGCTTCAATTTAACAAGAATACAACTGAACCATACAATGTTAGTGATGCAATATCCACAATCCTGATTTTGGCGGAAACTCTTTTAAATTCAACAATGGTAATATGGAATTCCAAAAAGAATTGTCCATGCCTAGTTTACTGTACATGATAATTTTCTGCAAAATGACGGCAACATATGCCTGATACAAATCATATTGTGGAAGTTGTACAAACATTACATACATACTGGTTCTAGGATAAATTTAATCTAGACAACCAGAAATTTTTACTTGGAGTAACCGACGTTGCGAGCGAAACCATCGCCCTTCAGCTAGGTTGTGATGTAGACCTTGGTACTAGTTGGATGTGACGTCATCAGATGTTAAAGATCAATCAATCAATGATACACTGTACTTGCATGACATGCATACCCCATGAAGGAGTCTATTCGTACAGGGGACCAACGGCTTTACGTGACTTCCGAACCACAGAGCAAGTAGAGTAAAGTTTCTTGCCCAAGGAAACAAGGAGACTAAAACCGCCTGGCCCGGTGCTCGAGCCCACAACCTCTGTAGTACAAGACCCGTGCTCTAACCGCTTGGCCACGCTCCCCTCATGATGTCATTTTGTCTACATCACAACCCAGCTGAAGAGCGATGAGCGATGGTTTTGCTCGCAACGTTGGTTATTTCGAGTAAGTAAAAATTTCTGGTTGTCTTGATTAAATTTATCCTAGAACTGATATCAACCCGGATGAATGAGAGTATACACAATCAAACATTACATACTCTTAATTACTTTACAGAAAACATGAGCTCATATGAATAATGGAGAGACTCTTCAAAGCTTGTATCACACTAAACTCTATAAGAGCTGACATGTGATTGGATGAAAACATGACTGACTCGTGGATTCATCCAATCGCATGCAATGTAAGAAAAATTCTACACATGAGGAGGATGTCTGTTGGCAATCTATAATTGTTAGTTTAATCATTACATCATTATGTACTAACCACTCAAAAATCAGAATTGTGAAAAGAAAAAAAAGAAAAACATCCCCAATCAGAATTGAAAGAAATCTACTATGAAAGAAATTCCAAATGCTAACCCAGAGGCTTACCAGAGGGCACAGTTCAATTTCTCAACCATTAGGCTGCGATCACATACAGGCCAAACAATAATTTATTGGACAGTTTCAAAAAAAATCTAGAGTACAGGGCCCCATTGTAAGTAAATGCAACCCCTTCGTGTATTTTTGTTTAAATTGTCCAATAAATATTTATTTTGCCAAAATTGAAGTATACAGTATTTGCTATACATTCCTGGAGGAGGCACTCATATTTGAAATTGACAGGGATTATCCATATCACTAAATACATGGGTGCCTCCCCAAGAGTATATAGGGAATAACTAAAACGGTATACCAATGCGTATACTTATATTTGATATCAGCCTTATCCAACTATACTTTGATCAGCACTAAATACGCGGGAATAATGAGGTTGTTCTTCATCTGCAAGTAAACATAATCCCACTTGATGCGCGCCGTATATACTGATGCGCGAGTAACACATGAAACATGTGTTGCGTCAGCTGCAGTTGTGCTGTGTTAAGCTTCGCACATGCTTATCTGTATCAATTCACGATGTGAAGAGGCCCGCCTATTTAGTGTTGATCAAAGTATAGACACCAGAATTCAACCTCCTGATATCAAAATCTGACAAGTGCTTTGTGATGCACATAACAATTTATTAAACAACACATCAAATTAAGCATGACTTTCAATGATGCAGAGCTGTGTTCCTATAACCAACAAACCAATGTATCTTTGTTAGCATTTAGGATCAATCAAACCTCATCACCAATTGACGGTCGTAAAAGTCTTAAATATCTCAACAATGAGTTCACGGGTGACAATGCCACTACATGGTGTGGATACAAGGTCTGAAATCGCCTACATCTATGAGCTCCCCAATTTATCACATGTTATACCATTTAAAAGTTTCAAAAGTTTGTGACATTCTAAAAACCCTTCTATGATACATTTAAACTTGTCCCATTGTTTTCAAATCTTTAAAGTCTGATCTTGTGTAATTAAACTTGTTAAGATCTAGACCGTTAAACAAATCATGCATTGATATTGTGCAGTTTTAAATAATTTCTAAATATTTGGAAAAGACTCATTTCCAGAAAACTCCACGGTGTGATACAACCTTGGTGAGTCAACACATGTCTAAATAAATAACAGTAAGAAAAGATTTGTATACAGAAGAGACGGACAGACAGACAGACAGACAGATAGAAAGAGACAAGCAAGGCAAATGTTGGCAGCTGCATTATAGGATTGTACAACAGCGACAGTAACGAGGTCGTCCTCCTGCGACTGAGGCAGGCGGTGTGACGGGAGCAAAGTACGCATGCACTTTCACGTCAGGAAGTTGGTTCTGAAAAATAAACAAGGAAAACATCATTTAATTATAGATTAATAACTGCGTATTACTTGACGCGAGTGAAATTGTACAACAATAATGCACCGCGTGCTGAAGTTGAAGTTGTCCACACTCACGAGGCGCAGCCGAGTGAGTTGGACAACTTCGACTTCAGCACAAGGTGCATTATTTTTGTACAATTTCACGAGCGCCAAGTAAAGAGCAGTTATTAATCTAATTCATACACAAAAACGATTAGAATATAATTGAAAACAAATTAAACTGCATTATTATTGAAAAATGTGTTTCCTATTTCAATAAAACATAGAAAATACAACTACTAATCGTTCCATGTTATTCATTGTAATTTAGATTTACCTTTCTTTTAAAATGAAACTTGCCATACAAGCGCGAGTATGTTACGCGTACGCGTACATGGAATTGTACAACGCACCACGCGATACGCAGTGTGCAACTAGACGAGATTAATGAATGCGTATAAGTTACAAACTGTCCAATTAGATTTACAATTTCAATGCGTTCTTAACGCAGAGTGAATGAATGACTGATAGAAACTAGAAACAAATAGCAATTCTGATGGCTGAGATAATAACAATAATCATTTATTTTTTTTAAGATTAACTCCGCGTCATAAGTTCTTACCCGTGATTTCGACACGCCTGCAGATGAATTAAATTAACGTTTTTCTGGTAATTTCTGGCACACCAACCAAGTTTCATCAATTTGTGGTCAGAATATATCAAGTTCTTTATTATGCAATATCAATTTACAAAGAACGGATGATTTTAAAAATTTACCTCTGAATTCAATTGTTGTAAATTCCTGAACGACACACTGAGGCTTAAACCACAAACACCATGACTGCCTACTGTGAGTAGCCGCGATCAATAACACTAGGATTTGCTCCACAGCGCGGGCTATTCAATTCATCATGACGGCACACAGTAGCATTATTTACCCATTGGATACCGTATTAACAGTTACCAACGGCCCTGTTTATGTACTGATAATGGTTCTCTGCATGTAATTGATCAATTTACAACAATTGAATTCAGAGGTAAAATTTTAAAATCATTCGTTCTTTGCAAATCGGTATCGCATGTTAAAGAACATGACTACAAATTGATGAGACTTGGTTGATGTGCCAAAATTATCAGAAAAATGTTCATTTAATTCATCTGCAGGCGTGTCAAAATCATGGATAAGAACTTATGACACAGAGTTTACTTTACTTTAATATTACTCTTACTTTCATGGTATAAAAATCGTATCATTCATGGAAGGCTTCATTCCAAGCTTTTTAAAGAGTTTCACTATTCACAGCAACATTAGCGAGATCTGTCTCGCACGACTGAGGCAGAAGGTATGACGGAACAAAAGTGAAAGCAATTTCAGTTGCTGTTTGTGCCAAACAAAATATACAAGGGAATGGAATCATGATTGATTCAACATTTTTGTGAGTCAAAGAGGGAGACTGTAAACCAGTGTTAGCGTTGGTATAATCAGAGTCCAACTTTCTATCAATCAACCTGCCTCAACACTAATCTTTGCAATGGTTATGAGCAGCTACCATACAAATAAGGTTTATTTCAGAATACGAGGGGTATCAAAAAGTTTACAAATTCAACAAGAATTGAAGGAGCTGTATCAATGAAATTTTGTCAGAATAGTCACTCCTTATGTAAATATGCTAACCACATAACCTGCAAGGAGAAAATTGATTGAGTGCTTATAGAGAAAATTGATTGATTGAGTGCTTATAGAGAAAATTGATTGATTAGTGCTTATAGAGAAAATTGATTGAGTGAGTGATTATAGAGAAAATTGATTGAGTGAGTGATTATAGAGAAAATTGATTGAGTGATAGAGAAAATTGATTGAGTGAGTGATTATAGAGAAAATTGATTGAGTGAGTTATAGAGAAAATTGATTGAGTGAGTGATTATAGAGAAAATTGATTGAGTGAGTGATTATAGAGAAAATTGATTGAGTGATTAAGATCATGCATTTGAAGGGTTACAGTGGCCAGATAATCTATTATGACACGTCCAAAGTCTAGTTGCTTGATACCAGTTTCTCTCTATTGATATGGTATCAAAACTATGGAAATCTGTCGATGAATGCTATTATATATTATAGTGCCCTTATAAAACATGGTCGACCTGAAAAATATTGAGTTTCATCAAATTCTAAATGATGGATTTTTTCAGTAGAAAAGATTTCTACAATGCAGTCTGTGGACAGGCTGTTTAAAGTGGGATAAATGTGTTACTTTGCACAGTGACTACATAAAGATGTCTCAAAAATCTAATACTAAAATTACGTTCCTGGGTCTATTTCTTATGGATAAAGTTTAAATTAAAACCTTTTGATACCCCTTGTATATGTAACATGACCCAAAGTTGTTAGACCACATAGAAAGGTGAAAGTATATAGCATAAAGCGATAGAATCTGTATCTTTTGACCTACTTACCCGTAGTCTCTTGATACCAGCCCTTGTTATAAGTTGACAGTCATATAATTCAATACGTTGTAAGCTCTGACACCCTGTTAGATGCTCCAGCGACGCATCTGTAATCAGTGGACAATTGTCTAGCTCTATGACTTGAAGTTGTTCTGTTGCACACGCACTTGTGCCGATGTGACGGATGCCTTCGTCTGTGATTAGCTCACAATGTGATAAGCTCTGTAATGGAACAACATTGATGGAATGGAACTTTAATACATACAGTCGTTTCTTCTGTAAATACGGTAGCGATATGTCTATATGTCAGTCAAGAATTAGTGAGCCACCGCAGCAAAAGAATGCAGTTGTCAAATCCTACATGTAGCTCATTGTAGCATATCTGATGCAGGCGGTATAGAACACGATAAATAGTATCCACTAGATTTAGGGACGAGGGATTTCTAAAACGCAAATTTAGGGTACGATTTATGTGTATTTCTATTGGGTCATGCAACTCACGTATTGAAGAAAATATTAAAAAGATCAAATTTTTACCTTTCCTCAAATATTTACAAAAGTGTTCTTATAGTAATCAGCATAAGTATGTTATTCTAAATCTGCAGGGGTTCATGCATCAACCCCACTTTTTATATATGTTATATTTTTTTACCGATTACGAAAATAATTTTAGTGACCAACCCGGAAGTTGTATTTTTCCACGAATTAGCCAACGGTTACGCCAGAGGCGGTATAGGACATGACGCAGCTGGGGATCGGCTATGATATTGTACGGCAACCAGTAAGAGTTGCCACGACCTGCACTGCCTGATCTGATGCATATATACTAACTGTATACATCAGATAAGCTACAATGAGCAACATGTACGAGATCACAATTGCGTCCTTTTGTCGCGGTGGCCTACATTTATCATGTTTATTGTATTGACTGCCTTCTGGTAAAAGCCACAATTTCATTTCCCACAATATTTGAATGAGATAATCTATACATAAACTTGACAAGAAAGGGACAAGCATGGAATGCCTGTAACAAGCTTGATGTCATATGGAAGTCTGACGTTACCAGAGACTGCCATGTCCAAACAGAGGCTGTAGACCTTTAACATGCCCCGATAACAAAATGTAGAGATACTGGCTTGAACGCAGACGCTTCGGAGAGTCATCAGAGCTTGGATTCCTTTTAGGTCCAAGTCTGTGGCTTCTGTCCAAGTTAACTTTGGTGATATTCAGTTTCAGTTTCTTTTTGAAGGTATCAAGCACCAGATCATCAGTCAACTCGCGTTGAGATTCTTTAATTCCATGGACAAGAATGCAGTTTCGTTTGGAATATTGTTCCTGGTCATCAAGTTGTGATTCCAGGGTATTGATTATATCTTGCAATCGATTGATAGATTCATTCATGTTTGTGGTTTTGGTTGATTCTCGTTGTAGATCGAGCGAGATGGAATCATAAACATCTTGACAAATATCTGATTTCAATGTTTCATCAGATTTAAGCTTGGTACTAAAAGAGTTGATAACGTCGCTGTTAGCAGAGAGTGTTGTAGTTATACGCTCAATAAGAGAAGGTTGGTTCAAAATTGTATCTGGCAGAGTCTTAGCAATAGACCCAGCAAATTCCTGGTCAGTCATTAGCAAGACTTTCAGTTTATCTTGTAGTTATGTGTTGGTACCCGGTGTTGCCTCTTCATCTGAACCGCTGGTTAAGTCGCCATCTTTGTTTCCGTCAGAGATCGAAACAGTTGAGTTTGATTCATTTCTCTGTTTCCTGGTTCAAATTCGCTTAGATTTTACTGGGTTGTCAATTATTCGTGTCCTGAGGTTTGGTACCACTGCTGGCTTGTGAAATTATCAGAGATTGTGAAGTTTGAATGGTTAAAAAACTACCTTTTTTGGAGAGTTACATTACCGTGTATACACACGATGGTTGCGATATTGATAATTAATAACCTGCGTAAAAGCGCGATCCAATCTAATAAGATTATTTCTACTTTTACGCAAACAACTGCGCGGTCATTATCAGGTAACAATGACTTCATATAATGACCTGCGTATGTGATGTCATTAGCGTTGAATGCATTTTCTTATAAAACGCCAATCAAGCGCGAGTATTAACCACACACGCGCGCGTTAATCATATTACGCAATGATTGTCATGATTGTCATGCCTGGACTGATCGAA
>JXSR01S002382.1:5455-17730 GCA_000969725.1 Ophiothrix spiculata
TAATGTAAATTGTCCGAGCTTCTTTTTTGCTGAGATTTAGTTACGACTTGGATAGGAAAGGCTTACAATATTTATATGATCATTTTGTCCAACAACATTTATCTATTTTGCACGCAATTCAATATTTAACCCTCAAGAATCAGGTACAAGTTAATGCAAACTTAGTTGTTAAATTGTTATGTTTATGTAAACAAAATGAACAAAATACGGCATTGACATAAACATGGTTTTAAATATCTCTTATGGGTGTAAAGTCTACCCTGTTGGCCAATAATACATGACTTACATAATATCTTACGCAGGTATACAATCCAATTGGAATATACTTTTCTCAAACCTGTATGTTTCATCATTATAAACAATGGAGAGTTTGCGATTTCCAGAACGCGAACGCGAACGAGAACGAAAACGTGAGTTCTATTGAAATTCAGCCAATCATTACCTGCTTGAACAGTACAGCACACCGTGTATTGCAGAATTTCACGTACACTTTTACGTGAATACTAATCACTTAATCGATATCCCCTATTGTTTTAAATAAAAGCTATATCAAAATCAGATGAACACATGCAAGAATAATGTACAGACATACATATCCAGCACTTATCGAGGTTTTATTGCGTTTGGTTGTAAATATTATGGGTTGCAAACTTCACACTTACACACCCGTAAGTGGGGATTTTCTGATTTTGCATTGACTTCTGTGTCAAAGTTTTAAGTTCTACACATCTGCTTGCGAAAGCCAATACCCTGAACGGAAACGATCAATAATACGCGAATAGCAGCAACACATGTTGAAATTACCGTTTGAAGTGAGTCTTTTTACGTGGCTATTCGTTCAATACGTACGTGAGTTCTATTGAAAATTAGCCAACCATTCATAGATATCATAAGCGATGCATATCATTTCTTTAGCTTAAGAATTTACGCCCTCGATCAGAAATATCTTGTTTCATGACCATTATGAGAGGGGGCGACATCATGAAACATTCACAATAGGCAATCGTTGCATGAATAGAAAATTCTTTGCTGAGAGGGCGACATAATGAAATATACATAGGCAATCTATGGTATTGCGCGTAGGCGTGAACCGTTACGTAAACGTGAGTTAAAAGTGCTCACGTTTCTGTATCCCGTCCCGTGTAACGTGGTAATCGCAATCTCTCTACTAAGGGAACAGTTCCAACTTACACCGATCGCTCTTTGTCTTATCATAAATTCATACCTAATTCATATAGGTAGCTATTTTGAATAAAGGAGGTATTTGAAGAGGTTGAAAAGTGCATATGTTTAGGTTATACCCTGCATATTTTTCACATACCCTTTATAATGTCAATATGTTCAGTATCCTTGTAATATAAGCTTGCCAAAGATCTATGCTTTTATATGCTTAAAATGCACATAATACTTTGTTAAAATATATAAAAATTTTGTGATATTTTTCTCCTTTCATGGTATGTTACACTTTTTCTGACCTATTCATAACTCATGATCGGATACATTTCACTAACTATTTGTTGTTTGTTTCTTTTCATTATTGCTTTGACCACTGTTCATGCAAAAAGGTAAGTGAAATATTTCATTGTATTGCCTTCTTTTTTAGGAAAACAAGGAATACGACAATATAACAATCATGTTGTCGAAAAAGTGGTGTCGTAATAATGCATTGATATTTAAGGGGTTATTTTTGGAGAATTAACATATTCTGTATTTTGATAAAAGATTGAGATGGAGATATTTCAAAATAATTCAGAATGACTCGTTACAATTATTGTCAGTACAATATTGTTCGATTTTAGGACTAGGTTCTCAATGCATCGGCAGTATATAGCAAAAGCATAGTGGAGTAATGTTAAATGTTCACATTTTCACACTAACAATCAGTTCACTCTCAGAAAGTCGAGGCTAGAGAGGCAGGTGCTTATCAAATGTCATGAATGCAGCACCTGGATTGCAATGATAGGTTGATGAGATATTGACATCAAAACAACAATGGCTCATCAATTATTCATCAATTATGTTATAGACACTTTCAGTCAGCAGTCTTATTTTGATTAAGGTAATGGACTACCTTGAATAGGTTGACCTCCGCCATTTTGGCTTTATAAATATTCATGTAGAGGGCAATTTTAGCTTTTAAATATTATACAGCGATTTTGTAGACAAATAGCTTCTTCTGGTCTATGTAAATATAATTAAATGACACCTAATTTGCATAATTACATAAAAATAGTGTTTTTGGACTTTTATTGGTGTCTTTCCGGATGCGTTGATTTTCTTCAGTTTACCGCTTCCTACTTAAAAACGATACATGCTATAACCACAAAATTTGGACAGAATGTACTCCTTGAGGTGCTACAGTGCATAACAGAGCCCTTTTTTGAATTTGTATTTACTTCAAATCAAAAAAATCAAATTTTGTCGCACTTTTTTAAAAATCATGATTTTTTGCCAAATGTACCCAAATTTTACCCTTTTTTATCCAGAAATCTCAAAAAAGGGATCCGTTACCCATTTTCATAGATGCTTGAGTACCAATTAGTAAAAAAAAAATTAAAAAATAAATTTAGGTATTGAAAAATGCCGTAAAAATCCCCTACAAATTCAAGCTTGCCGCCATTTTTATGCAAATTAGATGACCTTTGACCCATTTTTTCCCGATGAATTTGCATTGCCATAGGTAACAACATACGTCCATATGAAAAAATTGGCATTTAAAATAGAAAAAAAAATCATTTTCAAGGTAGACCATCACCTTAACGTTAACTTCATTTGCACATCAATATTTTCATAATCTTATATTGTTTTTTACCGAAAAGCAGAACAGAGGATTTTAGGTTTTGATATTTTGAGCCAGTAAATGTTCGGGTTAAGATCTTAGTTATGAGAGGTACATTTGATACTAGTAAAATGTTTCATTCATTAATAGTATAAAATGGACTTCGAAGAATCAGACAAAAGGTTGGTCAAATATTTGAATAATTTTCATCCAAACATGTACTGGTAGATTTGAAAAGAGTTTCTAAAAATTGTCAGTGATAATATTGAGAATGTTAAATGCTTGATTTGATTCTCAACAGATCATTATTTCATGTTTTATGATGAACTAAATTCTTTGAAATTTGAAAAATAAATATTCTATTTTTCAATACATACTTTATACCTGCATTGGGATTCACCAACCCAAGAATTAGATAAGCTCAGTTGGTAGGAGCTTCTTAACAACATCGTAGGATCAGTAGTTCGAATCCCACTCATTTCTGTGTTTCATGTATTATTATGTTTTATTCAAATGCTTTTCTGTGTCATATTTGGTTAAATAGGCACCAAACTACTGGTTGTTTCATACCTCCCTGATAAATTAATATATATGTGTATATATATTTTAAAATAATATCGAATACTGTATAACGTTAGTTAATAACCAAATTGCAACATATAGGTTGCTACCCTGTTAAATACACGTTATAGATCTCCAAATAGATCCGTCTTGGTAACTTTATATTCACATTAAAAGACATCTTGGGCATGTGAAAACGACTGTATAAGTACTCGTGAATTAAATTGTACATGATACTGCTGGCGCTCTTGTTTGATGTTTCAAATTTATATATAATAATATATTTCCATATGTTCTTGGGCTTGAGCAACGCAGATCTGAATGAAAGATCAATTATATTTTCATATAATGGGAACCTATTTTCAGGATTACCTCTTTAGTTTCTTCAAGTGAATTTACTGATTTTTAAAAATATAATTATATATGACACATTACAGGACATTACGTTAAACTATACATTTCCTAATGCAGAGACCCCTTTTTGCTTACACTCGTTGTTTCAATTAACCAAATCGATCTAAATGATTTCAAGACTATCAGAATTAATATTTCAAAGTAAATAAAAATAACACATTCAGCCTTTTTATACTTTTTGATTTCTGAAATGCATATAGTGTCCAAATAATCTACGGTTGTTTAACGCATTTTAGACTTAATTCATGAGGGTATCGAATTATATTTAGACTCCTTGTATGACGGGTTCAATACTCGAACGGTGTATACAGCTGATCTGATTTTGTTATAGAGTGCACAAATTTACAATTCCGCTGTGCATTTGCTGTAGGAAACTCAATCTTTTACAAATGTAATTTTAGTTAAAATTAGATATATTTGAGTAAGTTGCGTATCAATTTAAAAACCAAACGAGTTTTCAAAGTTCAAATGTAGTATCAAATGTGTTGAATTCATGGTTTAGTGCAAATGGAAACATGAACTTCAATAAATGTGTTTACTGATTGAACAAGAGTATAACATAGTCAAGTAAATTCTATTAGCAAAGTAAATCAATGGTTCAGATTCAGAGTAGGATTCAGATTTATAAATATCATAAACACATTATATTCATGTCTGATACAACAGATAAAAAGACAGATAAGATAAAGACAAAGACAAAAGATAAAAATAATAGGAAGGCCAAAGAGTTTTGAAGTGATTATGCTCAATATAACAAAAGCTACACAAAATTACAGTCTGCACAAGAAACGAAAATAACACCAGAATACCCCAAAATATAGGTAGTTCAAAAGGGGTTTCAACGATAAATTGATCCTCTTACCTCTTACCAAAAAGCCTGAGATAACATGCGTGAACTACGACTCTGAGATCTCCCTGATTAGGCTCTGTATTGCCTGTTTTTATATAAACATTATCTACATTTTGTCTAATATTAGCACGTATAATTTACTTGAAAGTTGAATATTCCATTGAGGCAAAACTTGTATACTTTTCATGTAAACAAAAGAAAAATACGGCATTCTAATTTTATTCAAATCACAATCTCAAATCTGCTCACTTAAGCTTAGAATATGTATTAGCGCGCCAAACCATTGAAATAAGATTCTCTTCGACAACATGAAGCTACAATTATATTTAGCTGTCATAAAAATTAAAAATTAACTCATATCACACATTTTATCAATAATACTTTCAATAAGCAATGAATGATAAGTTACATTCTAAATTTGAAAACATATATTAGTTAAAAAAATGCTATGTATAGGGTTTGTTTTGAATTTAAAAAACAAAAGCAACTAGATAGTTTCCAAGCTTTGCTTAGGCCTATTGAGTAGAACGGGATTTTTTAGGTTGGATCCAGTTGAACGGAACCATTATACGAGGTTTTACTTATAATTGCGGTTTTTGTATTGGACCCTAGCGGAACCTTACGAATGTCAACCAACAGTTGCCTTCATTAAGCTCCGATCACATTGAAGTATTTATACGGTATTCCGTATTCGTGGTACACTCTTAGGAAGGTACTCATTTTTGATATTGATTGGAAATTATTCCCTACACTAAGAATAAGAACACATTTAGTTATCTTGAACTTTTCTGTGAACGTTCACATACAGCGTGATATCATCTATCTATGATTTGTCCAAAACAATTCCCTACAATATTTGAAACGTTTATGGCAAAATCGCTCTATATTTCATGTTAAAACTGCACAAAAATTATAATCAGTCATTTTCAGATATCAAATCATGATGAAGATCTGAAAAACAAAAAACCTTAACACTTTGTTTGTTCAACTTTTTATGAGAATATTAAGCACCTTATTCTGATCCTCAACAAAAGTGTAAATTATTTACATTGATTAAGGGTTAGAAAAAATCATGACTTTAAAAAAAATCCTGGATGGACGGCATCTATTTATGATCCATGGTCATGTATATTATCAGAGAATAACACTGGAATTATAGTTAGATTTTAAGATTAATATAAGTGGTCAAAGGGGGGGGGGGGTTGTCCATATGGACCCAACACCGAAAAAGCAGTTTCGAGAGGGAATTTTATGTTGAAACTCTGGTCACAGGTAAAGTACTTCAAAAGAATTAAAACAAAGAGAAAATATCGAAAATCGGAAAAACCTTATCAAAATGGAGGCCAAAACAAATTTTGCCATGTCGCGTCAAAATTTTCAAAAATTTGAAAACTCACTTTCCAAGGGAATTTTTCAATAACATTTGGTACAAATATATTCCTGAAATAAAATTTGGAAAAAAAAAGTTCGGTTACGATTTTATGGGCAAAACAAATTTGAAGAGCGCCCTCGAAAATACTTATTTATGCAATTATAAGCATGAGACGGGGTAGGTCGATTTAAATTATTTTGCCACTAACTGAAGGGTATGGTAAAGTTAGACAAATACATAGAATGGCGATGAAAAATTACTTCGCGTTTTTGCGCTGACGCGCAAAAAAACAAATATTGGGTCCATATGGACCCCCCCTTGAGCACTTCAGTGTTAAAAACCCAAATATTTTGTAGCTCATAAGAAGTATGAACTGATTCAAACTTCTCCACTACTATCTATTAAAACATCTGCCCTGATGGGGTTGTGGCTTAAAAGGAAAACTAAAATGCACGTGTTGCAGGTTACAGTTGGTCTCCAATGACGAATATTGATTCAATATGGGTACTGCGTGTTAGGCTAGAAATTACCCACATTGCCACATTGAGTAGCAAAGTTTTGTAAGTAAATATGTGATGACTCACCCCGAAAAGGGGGCCTTTGCGAACACTTTTCAAGAAACTTGTGAAGATAGGCAGCAAAAAATAAAGAAAACAATAAGAACTTCCAGGAGATTTTCTGTTGTAAAATTTGATCGCCTCGATCAAGGTATTATTTTAAAGCTTAGAAAATGCTCTAACAGATGAAATGATAAAATCAAAACTGATAGCGGGGTGATGAGCCATCACATATAATAGTTTGGGGTGTTTCTGCAAGGGAATTTATTTAATCAAACGTAATAGCTTATCTAGTGTATTTAAAAATTTGATAAACAATTGTACTTTGAAACATGTTTCACCTTGGCATGTGTGTCGTTATGAAACGTCTTTTATATAGCTGTTAATAGCGCAAGCTGATTCCCGAAGTTCAACTCCAAAACAATTATTTATATACAACTAGAAAACATCTTTAATATATGAAACATCGCTCGCAACACACGCAATCGCACGAACTAAATTCCTGTTTGTTTGTTTGTTTATTTATTTTTTTCTTTACTTTTTATTACCTTCTTAATTTGATTTTGGAATGTTACTTAAAAACACCGTTCACCCGTCACTGTTACAGCTTCCCGTATACGCTCTTACTTCACAGAGCGTCAATAATACTTTATTAGGTAAATGAACACTCAGGTAGCGCCCATGGACTTCACACGAGATTTCTATCTTCTGACTGGTAGCAACCTCTTCACGCGTTACGTTGCCACAAGCTGCGTTACTCCGATCTTCGTTTGGTCCCACACGCACGATTGCTCCATCCAGACGATGTTCTATTTACAGGAAAAATAAATGATGTTTAAACTATTAAATCATTGATGAAGTAATTTCCTTGTTCGTAACTCTCTTTGGACTTCTCAAAAAGGGGAGGGGGCACTTTGAATTGAACCATGTGTTTATCTATGTACAATATCACATTTGCCTCTTATTAATTTGTTAGACAATTTCAAAGTAATAATTCTAATTCCTGAAGTATTTGTTTTTCATAAATTAATATGAAGTAATTTAACATTGTTTCTAGACATCATAAATGCGTTTTCAGCTTCATTTTACTAAACTATAAATTTATGTGTATGATTAATTTCAAGTTTCTAAAATAAGACTCCTCTTCTGACGAATGAATATTATGTTCATTGTACTGTAAGGGCAGTATGTGGGAACAACTTTATTCATTTTTCCGTTTAAAGTAGAATGTTTGATTTTTTTTAAAATTATTATCAGGTTAGACGACTAAACCAAAAAAATACTTTATAGTATGGCAGCTTCCAATACTCACTACAACATAAATCAATAAATAAATAATATAACACTTACTCCATTCGACCCTGTTAAACAATTCGATCTTTCCGATGCACTGGCTACAACCAAGATCGACCATCCACCACGGAGACATATCATCTGAAACAAGCAAAATATCAATGTACGTAATTCAAACTTCCCTCGGAAAGTCTTTAGTTAGCTATTCAAGACAGTGCAGAGTGAATCAAAACAATTTGTTTGAAGAGGAAGGGATGTTGGCTCAGAGTGGGTTAAAATACATTTTGGGTAAACGATGTCAGTGGATGATTATCAGAATATTATTATACTAAATTGAACTTACATCTCAAAATTACAGAACATATCAAAACACCATTTTCCTTCTTTATTATCAAAAAACTGCTAAACGATTTTAATTATTAGAAGTAACCTTGTAAAGATTTCGAACTTTAGAAGTTTTGTAACAACATTTTGAATTTTGACCTATTTTAGAAAAATCGGAAGAATATCATTTCCTATTGTTTTATTAGTGAGAGGTTGACATAAAATGTATTGCAGCCCGAGATCACAGAGTAGTACAGCCACTTAAAAAGACTCTTTTTTCACGAATTATTCAACAAAGTAACTTTCTTTTCAAGCATTTAACAATAACAGTGATTAGAAAAAGAGTTTAGAGAAGGTAATCAACACTGGTACTAGTATCTGACGATTACTCTAATCTCGTTTTAAAAGGGAATGCGTCACCTTGTTTTCAGGGGAATGCGTCACATTGTTTTGAAGAGAATGTGTCACCTTGTTTTGAAGGGAATCGGTCACCTTGTTTTGAAAGGAATGCGTCACCCGTTTTGAAAGGAATGCGTCTTGAATCAAGCCTATTAAAAAGTAAAATGTGTAAAAATTAGTTGTTTGCCCAGCAACAGCATTATCATGAACAAATAAACCTTATCTCAAACACATTAACGACTAGTTACTTTACCTTTATGAGTATGGGTACAAGACCTTTTGCTGTAGATACCATTAGTGATACCATCGACTGCCTTTTCAGATGTGCCACCATAACCGGTGCTACTTTGAATGTTCGTTTTGTACAGTAGCAAAATTTGTGTACCCAGTGCTAAAGTATCCAAAATACACATACAAAAGAGAGTAAATATGTCAAGTTTCAAAAATTAATCTCATCAGGTGAATTCATGCAAAACATTAACAAGTCTTCAATTTATTTTTTTAACCTTTGCAGGTTGTAAAATAAAAATAATTCTAATTTTGATACGCGGGACATTCAAAAAGGTCTACCTGTAGTGTCATAACGTTCGTTGTATTAAAGGTAGCTACTTAAAATTTTCAAGAGTATAGCTAGGAATGTCTGTCTCCTACACATTGTAAAAAAATCGTATCAATTCTTATAACATGATATTTGCACATAGGCATATTTAAAAAGTGAAAATGATTAGAGGCTGCATTTACGGCTGGTATGGGATGGACGGTCACCTATATTTACGCCTGAACTACACAGCCTACCAAAAATATCATATAAATACATAAACTTACATACACCCAATACACCACGCTACGCAAAACTTCATTTACATTTCATCGGACTTACGACATTCTTTAAGACTGCAACATTGGTTCTCTGTTGGTTGTTCTCCTTCACACGAAAGTTGCGGGAAGTCTGTATTCAGACATTCTTTAGATCTGATCTGTGTACCATTGCCACATGTTGCAGAGCAAATACTCCAGGTGGTCCATTCTCCCCAGGTGGCTGTAACACAGAACCGAAAGAATTCTAAGAATACATTGATCAATATGATTATCTATTTGCCACTTGTTGCAGAACAAGGTACTCCAGGTAGTCCCCAAATGACATAAGTTGGCGGTCCGATGAAGGCCATTATCGGTTATTCGTTCGCCGTGGCGACATTGGTCACATGCTAATGGGCCGTCGATTGCCCTCCGATGGCCGAATTAAAATGACAATAGTTTACTAATTCACGGCGGTCCACAATTGGCCCTATAAAAAAGGCCATGAGCTCACGATGGCCCACTGTCAGTCCTCTGCAGGTCCTCTGCTAAACATGATAACTGACCATTAGCCTGATGTGGTCCTCTACTGGCCCACTGATGATTGACCGATAAACTATAGCCGAAGGTGGACCAACAACTATTGGACGGATAATTTCATTGATGGTCCAATGATGTGGCCCTGATTACCGATACCGACATCAGGCCGACCAAAATTGTTTACTGAGTTAATTCTTTAAAAATGTTGGCTAATCAATACAAAACTGTTCTTCATAAACTCAATAAGGATTTATGAACATCCGAGTTTCTATTCTTCCGTGGTTATTTATTTATGATTACAATCAACACCTAAACACCGCACCTCACGCTAGACTTGTCCATGACTACAGTTTTGATTCTCTCTTGGTTGTTCTCCTTCGCATGGAAGCTCAGGGAAGTCGGAATTCTATATTTTTTTATATCTCGTTTGTGTTCCATTACCACATGTTGCGGAGGAAGTGCTCCAGTTAACCCAGAGTCCCCATGTTGTTGTAATACAGAAGTCAATATTTTTTTATTAATCGATTAATTGATCGATGAATACTTAGCCCTAATCGACTACTTCAAACCTTAACCGTATCCTAGCCATAGCCCCTAATCTTAACTATAAAACAAACTACTTCAAATCCTAATCCTAGCCCCTAACCTAAACATAAAACTAACCTTAACTACTATCCCTAGACAAATTTCTAACCCCAACTCACAACCCTAACTCTACCTCTAAACCTATTCTTACCCGTGGTTCATCTCACAACTGCTCATTGTGTATCAAATCATCAGACGGGATAAAGTTTACAATACCTCCAACAGATCAGTTAATGCACGTAATATGTACATTTCTCGGTGGTAAAAAACTTGACAGACACAAGTCATTTCGAGCCGTCTCTTCTCCAGAAAAAGCCGGAAGGCACGACCATTGATTTAAATCACATTGGAGCAAAATCTAAGTGCATTTTTTAGATGGCTATCTTTTGAATTAAGAGTGCAGGAGCTCATATACAGGCGTGATTAGAAACACATTTCAAAGTATAGATCCCTGGAATGGCAATTGTTACTGACAGATTCAATCATCAAAATTTGTTTCTCACATTACAGCAACTACAAGGACTAGACACGTTTCCATTCGAATTAGTAGATGAGTTTACAAGCAGATGTACGCTAGACTTACGGCATTGGCCATGACTGCAGCTTTGAGTCTCTCTTGGTTGTTCTCCTTCGCATGAAAGTTCATGGAAATCGGAATTGAGACATTCTTTAGATCTCGTCTGTGTGCCATTGCCGCATGTTGCAGAGCAAGTGCTCCATGTAGTCCAAATTTGTCCCCAAGTTGCTGAAACATAAAGCCATTGATTGTGATACAATATGAAATGATCCAGTAATGGTTAATGTCCATGACTCATCATGCAATTAAAGATACATTAGTTACGAACGGAGTGAAGTTTGTAAGATTGTGAGGCAGTGCAGGTAGACGGCAATTGCCAGGGGGTTAGGAATTGCGTCACAAAACCTGAGCACAACCGTTTGTGCCTACGCAAGTATCGTCCGTATAAATCTACAGCAAGATAAATGAGTCCCCTACTAGAGAGTCAATATAAAATGACACAATGGAGTTGATCGACCAACTCCAGCGGATTTAGGTTGACACAAACATTGCTTTACATTATCTGAAGAAATCGCAATTTTTTGTTAGATTTTCAGTTTTGCATTGTGTACAATGGCGCATTGATGTTGTTCTAATTCTATTCCACCTTCCCCTGGCAATTGCCTGACCTCCCTGTTTTCTCATTCCAATTTGTGTAGGTTTTTTACACGGAATTTTGGGTGTTTCTAGAATGATATTTAATTGAATTTTGTATTCATGAATCTGATCAAATGATGTGCTAAGGTTTTTTATTTTTGTAATTGTCATCATGATTTCATTTCAAAGATTGACTGATTACCATTTTTGTGCAATTTTGAAATGAAATAGCGAATCGTTCCAATTGTAAGGGACATTTGCCATTAAAGATGTGAAAGATATGTCAGGTGGTTTTCATTTCACATTATACCCATGGTATGTAGATAATCTTGAGCTAAAAAAACAGAAACCAGGTGTGTCAATAGGGCTTCTTTGTTATGTTAAATAGAACATAGTGAACCTTTATAAGTTATTTACTTATATTAGTTCTGGTCAACTTAATAAAGTGGATACAATCTTCATAGGTCAATAAGTAGTGTACAGATAGACCCAAAAAAAATGCGTTTTTATTATGAATTATATTGCTTTAAACTTACGAAACTGTTGCCAAAAGGATCATTGGGTCCTCAAGTCATGAAGGGGCATTTGTTAAATCATTGTCATTTTGCTTAACATTGCTTAAGTATTTGCTTGATGTTTTTCGCAATGTA
>JXSR01S002382.1:38123-52907 GCA_000969725.1 Ophiothrix spiculata
ACTAACGAACCTTCGGACTAGCGAGCTGTTTTTTCGGACTAGCGAGCCTTTTTCAAGGTTATATTTTCCCTATTGAATAACGTTTCGGACTAGCGAGCCTTCGGACTAGCGAGCTTTCGGACTAGCGAGTCGTCGGACTGGCGAGCGGACCCCTAATCAACACTGGTACTAGTATCTGACGATTACTTTAATCTTGTTTTGAAGGGAATGCGTCACCTTGTTTTGAGGGGAATGTGTCACCTTGTTTTGAAGGGAATGGGTCACCTTGTTTTGAAGGGAATGCGTCACCTTGTTTTGAAGGGAATAGGTCATCTTGTTTTGAAAGAAATGCGTCACCTGTTTTGAAAGGAATGCGTCTTGAATCAAGCCTATTAAAAAGTAAAATGTGTGAAAATGTGTTGTTTGCCCAGCAACGGCATTATATCTCATACACATTAACGACTAGTTACTTTACCTCCATGAGTATGGGTACAAGACATATCGTTGTAGTCACCATTAATGAAACCATCGACTGCTCTTTCAGATGTGCCATCATAACCGGTGCTACTTTGAATGTTCGTTTTGTTCAGTAGCAAAATTTGTGTACCCAGTGCTAAAGTATCCAAAATACACATACAAAACATAGAAAATAAATCTATGTCAAGTTTCAAAAATTCATTTTATCAGGCGAATTTATGCTTAACAAATCTTCAATTTATTTTTTTAACTTTTGCAGGTTATCAAAAGAAAATGTAGTTATGGTCATGCTTTTAAATGTGGGCACCCATAAAAGGTGGATTTGTTATTTTGGTATGATTTTAAAGACAATTTATTTGACTTTCAAGAAATTAAGAATAGAACCCAAATGAAGTGATTAATTAAGCTTAATGACCCGTTAAAACTACTTAGCCAGGGGTGGAGGCAGGTGGGGTTGAGGTATCATGAAAATTGTGCATAAGGTGTTCTGTCATATCTTCTTAAAAATCCATTGAAGTGTCATAAATCTTATATGATTTTAAAGGATAGTTATTGTTTATCAAAATCAAGTTGGAATTAACCCGAATAAAGCTGATAATTAACGCTAATAACAAGTTAAAGTCTGTTAGCTAATTTAGCCAGAGATGAAAACAGGTATAAAAGTGGTTTGTGTTGATGAGATATGTACATTGTGCATCAAATTTCGTCACAACTTTTCAATAATTGGATGAAATGTCATAATTTTGGTATGCTCTTGAAGGTAATGTATTAGTCTATAAAAACAATTAAAAATAATAGCCAAATAAATGTATTTATCAACTCTAATCAATGATTACCATGACGGAGTTAGGTATGGATGAAGTGAGTGAGATGTAACGCAAATGGGCCCCACCTCAAAAAACATGACCTTATAATTTTGATTCGAGGGTCATTCAAAAAGTTCCACCTGTAGTATCATTACTTTCGTTGTATTACAGGTAGCTACTTGAAAATTGGCAAAGCAAAAGTATAACTAGGAATGTCTCCTACACATTGTGAATAAATCGTCTCAATTCTTATAACATGGTCTTTGCACATATTTAAAAAAGTACAAATGACAAGAGGTTGCATTTACGGCAGGCTTGGGATGGACGGTCACGTATATTAACGCCTGAACTACATACCAAAACTGTCATATAAATACATAATTTACATATACCAAATACACCACGCTACGCAAAACTTCATTTGTATTTCATCGGACTTACGACATTCTTTAAGACATTTGTTCTCTATTGGTTGTTCTCCTTCACACGAAAGTTGCGGGAAGTCGGGATTTAAGCATTCTTTAGATCTGATCTGTGTACCATTGCCACATGTTGCAGAGCAATTACTCCAGGTGGTCCATTCTCCCCAGGTAGCTGAAACACAGAACCGAAAGAATACAATGCAATATAAAATGATCAGTATGATTACTTAATGTCTATTTGCTACTTATTGCAGAACAAGGTACTCAAGGTAGTCTCCAAATAGCATAAGGTGGCGGTCCAATGGAGGCCATTATCGGTTATTCGTTCGCCGTGGCGACATTGGTCACATGCTATTGGGCCGACGATTGCCCTCCGATGGCCAAATTAAAATGAAAATAGTGTACTAATTCACGACGGTCCACCATTGGCCCTATAAAAAGGGCCACGATGACCCACTGTCGGTCTTCTGCAGGTCCTCTGATAAACATGATAACTTGCCATTAGCCTGATGTGGTCGGCTACCGGCCCACTGATGATTGACCGATAAACTATAGCCGAAGGTGGACCAACAACAATTGGACGGACGATTTCATTGTTGGTCCGATGATGTGGCGATGATACCGATATCTGGCCGACCAAACTTGTTTACTGGGTCAATTCTTCAAACATATTGTGGCAAATCAAATTGATAATGAAGAACAGTATTGTATTATAATACTGTTCTTCATAAACTCAATACCATTTATGAACATCCGAGTTTGTACTCTTATGGTTATTTATTTATGATTAAAATCAACACCTAAACACCGCACCTCGCGCTAGACTTTCGGCATTGTCCATGACTACAGTGTTCATTCTATCTTGGTTGTTCTCCTTCGCATTGAGGTTCAGGGAAATCGGAATTCAGACATTCTTTAGATCTCGTTTGTGTTCCATTACCACAAATTGCGGAAGAAGTGCTCCAGTTGGCCCAGTTTTCCCATGTTGTTGTAATACAGAAGCCAATATTTGTATTAATCGATTTTATTAATCAAACTTCAAACCTTAACCGTATCCTAGCCATAGCCCCTAATCTTAACTATAAAACAAACTACTTCAAATCCTAACCTAAACATAAAACTAAACTTAATTACTATCACTAGACAAATTTCTAACCCTAACTCACAACCTTAACTCTACCTCTAATCTTATCTTGTACCCGTGGTTCATCTCACAACTGCTCAATGTGTATCAAATCATCAGGCGGGATAAAGTTTACAATACCTCCAACAGATCAGTTTATGCACGTAATATGTACATTTCTCGGTGGTAAAAACTTGACATTTTCAAGCCAGAGGGTACAAAAAGTGACTTAAATCACATTGGAGTAAAATCTAAGAGCTTTTTTTTAGATGGCTTTCTTTTGAATTAAGAGTGCAGGGGCTCATATATATACAGGCGTGATTAGAAACACATTTTCAAAGTATAGATCTCTGCAATGGCAATCGTTACTGACAGATTCAATCGTCAAAATGTGTTTCTTACATTACAGAAACTATAAGGACTAGACACGTTTCCATTCGAATTAGTAAATTAGTTTACAAGCGGCTGTACGCTAAACTTTGATCAACACTAAATTGGCGGGAATTATGAGGCTTTTCTTCATCCGCAAGTAAGCATAATCCCACTTACACGCGCGTCGTGATGTTGATGTGCGAGTCATGGTTCATTCATAGTCCAACGATTTCACAACGATTTCATCGCACGACGTCTGTCGATACGCAGTCTTTAAACGCGCTACGCATATTGGGCTATAACTTTTGAAGACTGCGTATCGAGCGATGTTGCAGTGATGAAATCGCTGGACTCTGAACGCACCATCACACGTACTACGCGCACTGCGTCCTCTTGCAGTTGTGCTGTGTTCACAGTGGCGTAACTTTTGGATTGGGTGCCCGCGGGCGCATATTCATCGGGTGCCTTTAAATATAGGATGCACTTCTTTGAGCAGCGAAGAGCAATGGCGACACCAGTATCTCATTTCTGGGGGGGGGGGGGGGGTTCGGATGCAAGACTAATTTCTTGGGGCAAAAAAAATGAACACGCGGCGTAGCGCGCAAAAAATTTCGGCCAAAAATTTTAACGTGCGCAAACTTGGTTATTTTGGCTAAAAATTTCACATTTTTGGCTAAAATAATGATGTTTAATAGTGAAATACCCGCGAAGCGTGCAAAATTTGTACATTTTATGTCTAAATTATCAATAAAAAGGGGTAACTGAGAAATGTGCGCCTATAGAGCTTCTGATTTTTTTTTCCGGGGAGCAAAATTATATTTTTTTGGGGAGGGGGCAAATGCCCCCTCTGGTGTCGAAACTGGCAAAGAGGCTAGTCGTATCACAGTGTGCGATATAGGTGCCAGCTTTAAGGGTTTTGCAGCATATTATATTTTCAGTTTAAAGGCCTACCCGTTCCGAGGACACCCGACATAATTTGCAGGGGCGTAAGTCATATTGGCTTGTTTGTGCCTGAGATCAATGTGGTTATTGTCTTATATTAGTTAAAGGCTTGGACACCCTTTGCACCGTACTCTGGTGTAACCCCTATGCCGTCCAAAGGGCTCATTATAATTCTATCATATCTCAGGCCTACCCACTCAGCTGCTCTGTTACAAGGGCACCCGATCTCATATTTATTTGCAGGGGTGTAACTCCCCGTTATTTAAGAAATTCTGGTATATTTTCTGTTAAAATCATACATACCCTCACACCTACAAGTAGGCACCAAGGACAAGACACGTGAAACCAACAAAGAAGCTGCAAGATTCTTGCTAATTATAATTCGTGATTCTTTTACCTTTCTTCATCGTCTCTTTCCCCCTTCTTTTCCTTTTCTTTACCTTTTTTTTACCTTTTGGCCGGGTGCCCCCTTGGTCCGGGTGCCCGCAGGCGCAGACACCCTGGGCCCATAGGAGTTACGCCACTGTGTGTTCAGTTACGCACACGCTTATCAGTGCTTATCTGTATCAATTCACGAAGTGAAGAGGCCAGCCTATTTGGTGTTGATCAAAGTATAGACTTACGGCATTGTCCATGACTGCAGCTTTGGTTCTCTCTTGGTTGTTCTCCTTCGCAGGAAAGTTCAGGGAAATCGGAATTGAGGCATTCTTTTGATCTCATCTGTGTGCCATTACCGCATGTTGCAGAGCAATTGCTCCATGTAGTCCATTGTCCCCAAGTTGCTGAAACACAGAGCCATTGATTGTGATAAAATGATCCAATAATGGTAAATTTCCATGACTCATCATACATTCAAGATACATTAGTTTTGAACTTATTGCTCTTTTTCTCTGTTATCATGATAAACAAACAAACAAACAAACAAAAAACATACTACTGGATGTACTGATGACCAAAAATCGTTTTTTTGCGCAATACAAACAATGACCGCAGGGGGAAAGGGTAGATTCAAACAACATAATCAGAAGCCATCCTAACCCTAATCTCCAACTCTAACAATTTTCATCCAAACTGTTTAATACAAGCAATTATGATGCTTTACGAATATATCAGTGTTTGAGGTATATCCTTGAAAAGGCATTGGCTGCATAAAATAGAGAAAAATGAATAGCATAAGCATATAGAATGCGTAATAATACAACACGAGGTAAAAAAATTGGCATGCACGAACACAACCAGTCAATATTTGTTTTATGGTACCAGGTGGGCTTTGTTCTGATGCAATAGTGGAAATAATTGTTTATCAAAAATCGCTTCTTTATAATCCAAAAACAATTGGAAAACAACAGAATGTTTTCAGAATAGCGTAATAAAATAAAAATTAGATCAATAATAGAAATTTATTTGCCCTTACCCGGATTTAAATGGCATCCCAATAAAACATGAAGCACAATTGGGTCTTTCACGTTGATTAACTGACGGGGATCATCAACATAGAAATAGTCTAATGCTTTCGGCATAGGTACGGTATATTTTCCCGAGCATTTCATAGGTTCAAGTTCGATCTTTGTGCAGGTGCAAAGCTCTTCTTTCGTTAATGGTATTACCCATCTTAAACGGAAATCATGCGTTGGATCTCTCTGTTGCTTAATAGTGCAAATCGATGTCTTAATCATAACTATAATGCGGAGAACGCAAAAAGAAAAGAAAATGAATATATGAGTAGGATAATTCAAACTTAAACACTACACAAATTTACCGCAAACCCAGAACGTTTCCACTGGCTCAACCAGTGTCATCAGCAGTGAATATGAGTGTTTTGTTTATCTTTTATCTTGTCTTTGAATGGATACACTGCTAGACGTAACGTCACAGTTGTTAGATGTTAGCCAGCGAAAACGTTCCAGGTAAGCGTGGAATTTGTGAAGTATTGAAATTAATAAAATTAATGTTCAAACATTGCTAAAAATAAATCCCGTATTTGATACGCACACCTATTTACCAATTAATTACCTATTGAGCAATTTGATTTCTGAAGTTTTCGAATCCTCGTTAAGTTCTGTGCATAAAAGCTCAAGAGGCAAAAAGTATAAGTTGTAAATTAACCAAATCCGGTAATATTTAACATATTCTTTTCATAGATATGGTTTTTTTAAAGAAATCACGATGGATCTGAATGAAAGTAACTTATATTACACCTGTTTATAAAACTTTTTCTTATATATATTTTTGCTATTCTTTTTTCTGGTTTTTTAAGTGAGCAAGGCTTTCATATTTATCAAGTATCCGGCGGATCAGAAGTAAAATGATATGAGGTTTTGAATATGGTCAACTTTCGTATTTATCGTTTTTCAACACAATGCGTTCAGTACGAGCTTCCCATGTATTCAACAAACGGTTTCTGTATTTTGTTAGTCAAATGCCTGCACATGTATTCATTGTATTTATTATTAAAAGTTGGAAATCTATTTTCTAGAAAAGCAAGAATTTTAGCATACACATTTTCCCAGATTTTTAAGTGAGCAAGGCCTTCATATCTATCATTTTTTTTATCCGACGGATCAGAAGTAAAATGACATGAGGTTTTGAATATGGTCAACGTTCGTATTTTATCGTTTTTCAACACAATGCGTTCAGTACGAGCTTCCCAATAAATACATGTATTCAACAAAAGGACACGATAAAGCGATAAAGTCCATTTTCCGAGCTATAATTCTAGATCTGTCCTAAACCTGGTATTGTTGATGTTTCAGTGGTACCTTATCGCTACAATAAGTAAACGATGTGTAAATTGTAGAGTAACTATTTCAACTATTTTTCTTCTTTTCCAGAAAAAAACCCACTGTAAATTACGTATTTGATATTAAGACTTTTTTGTAAATTTCGGAAATCATTTGTTGAAGAATCTTAAGAATGATACAGTAACATTTATAGAAAATTTAGGTTACAAGTGAATTATTATTAAGTTGAAAATACTTCATGGCTTGTGAATTGTTTAAGACAGTAGAAATAAACAACCCACATGAAATTATATGCATTGTTTAATTTCAAACGTCTAAACAAGCGATAGTAGAAAAGTATCAGAAACAAGGGCTATGAAATACATGTACATGTATTTCTTTGACTAAATGGTTTTTAATGGCATGTTAAAACATGCCAAATTAAATATTTGCTTATGCTTTGAATGTTACTTGAAATAGCTTTTTACAAGTTAAGCTCCACAATAATGGTAATCGAGTTAACGATAATCATGATAATACAAAGGTTTAAAATGGTATATCCCTTATAAGTTGATATTATAATACTTCGTGATTCGGATCTTGTGAATTCATAAAAGATGCAAAATATATCATTTTATTGAGGACAAGCCGTCTAATATGTAACTTTAACAACCCCTATATAATAATTATTTCTCTATCTCTAAACTTACCGATAGAAGTCATCACCAGGAAAATGAGAAATACGTACTTCCAATTTAGGATCACCATCTTACATATCCTCCTCTTATTCTCTATATACTATTATTGTCCATATGGCCAAAATTGGTTTATTAAGCACTGGAAAAATAAAACTCTGTGGACCACGCCTCACCTCAGATCAGTAGCATTTACAACCGTTCCTACGTTTTATAATTCTGATTGGTTTCCAATAAACATTTCAGTTTTATTTGAAATAAGTTCCACAGTTACCGTAGTTACAAAATAATGACGAATTATAGCACCTACCTAATTAATTTAATGCTAATTCCCGTCATCTTTGTAATTCACCAATTTGCTTAATTGCACATTTTTAGTTCTAAAAGACTCATCATATTCTTATATCTCGACAAGAAAAAAAAGGGATAGATATTGTTTAATTTGTCGCAGATATATGGTCGAATCCAATGAATTATGCACAAAAGGGCATTGGACATCAACATTTCAGAAGCATCATATTTTATTGATTTTTGTGTGTTTAAAATAAGCATATCAAACTTTCAGTGAAAAGATTTGGCATCACTAATCTCTCCAAATAATCACGGGACAGCATGCTGAAGTTGATGCTAAATTCACTATGTTACCTACGAATACCTATAAATTGATGGTTTTACGCATGGTGTAGGTCAGCTGGTGTTAGAAAAGGGCAAAGCCCTTCTCCAATGTGTTTCTTGTCACTTCTAAAATTCAAGTAGTTGGCTTTACGAAATTATAGCATTCCTTGTTTTAAAATTGTATTTTTAACAGTTTCTGTATTTTGTTAGTCAAATGCCTGCACATGTATTCATTGTATTTATTATTAAAAGTTGGAAATCTATTTTCTAGAAAAACAAGAATTTTAGCATACACATTTTCCTAGGTTCTTAAGTGAGCAAGGCCTTCATGTCTATCAAGTTTTTTATCCGACGGATCAGAAGTGAAATGACATGAGGTTTCGAATATGGACAACCTTCGTATTTTATCGTTTTTCAACACAATGCGTTCAGTACGAGCTTCCTAATGAGAATGGCTGTTGAATTGTTTAAGACAGTAGAAATAAACCACCTACATGAAATTATATGCATTGTTTCATTACGTCTAAACAAGCGATAGTAGAAAAGTATCAGAAGCAAGGGCTATGAAATACATGTACATGTATTTCCTTTGACTAAATGGTTTTTAATGGCATGTTAAAACATGCCAAATTAAATATTTGCTTATGTTTTGAATGTTACTTAAAAAAGCTTTTTTACAAGTTAAGCTCCACAATAATGGTAATCGAGTTAAGGATAATCATGATAATACAAAGGTTTAAAATGGTATATCCCTTATAAGTTGATATTATAATACTTCGTGATTCGGATCTTGTGAATTCATAAAAGATGCAAAATATATCATTTTATTGAGGACAAGCAGCGTCTAATATGTAACTTTAACAACCCCTATATAATAATTTTTTCTCTATCTCTAAACTTACCGATAGAAGTCATCACCAGGAAAATGAGAAACACGTACTTCCAATTTAGGATCACCATCTTACATATCCTCCTCTTCTTCTCTATATACTATTATTTATTGTCCATACGACCAAAATAAGTTTATTAACCACTTGAAAAATAAAACCTCAGAGCAGTAGTATTTACAACCGTTCCTACCTTTCATAATTATGATTCGTTTCCAATAAACATTTCGGCTTTATTCGAAAAAGATTCCACAGTTACCGTAGTTACAAAATAATGACGAAATATAGCACCTACCTAATTAATTTAATGCTCTAGACTTTTAAACTCCCGTCATCTTTGTAATTCATCATTTTGCTTTATTGCAAAATTTTAACTCAAAAAGGCTCATATTCGTATTACTTGACAAGAAAAAAGGGAGAGAGATATTGTTTAATTTGTCGCAGATACAATACTTCTTTCATCCTCCTATCCGCTCAATGAATGGAACTGCCATCAAGGAAGTAGACGATTTTAAATAATTTGGATCATATGTACTTGATAGCAAAAAGGGTTTATCTGTGTACCGATTTTAGTCTTTGCGTCTTTGTATTTTGGGGTTAGAGATGATTTTATGAATAAGGCCCCAAGGCCCTGGGGTTTTGAGCTTTAGACTATCAAAACCACCTTCTTATCTATGTACTAATTTTGGTTATTGTGGCTTCTGTAGTTTAGGAGGGAGAGACTACTAATATAACTTTCTCAATTTATGGGGGATTTATGTACCAATTTGATCCCTGTGGCTTTTGTAATTTTAAGAGGCAGAGCTGATTTCGTAAACACATATTTTGGCCCGTAAGTCATAGGGCTTCTGTTTATTAACTTTGACCCTTATGGCTTTTGTACTTTAGGAGCAAATGTGGCCTCTAGAACTCTAAGGCCTTTAGGCCCCTAGGTCTATGACTACAAAACATTTTTGCAAGTAAAGGTAAATGTGACTTTGTGATTTAGGGATTACAGTTGATTATATGTATAGACATTTAGACCCATATAGCCCAAGACCTCGAGGTTCTGGGCTTAAAACATTTTCCCAAGTCATGGGACATCTTTGTTCTAATTTGGTTCTTGTTACTTATGTAGGTTAGGAGGCAGAGGATAGCCTAAGGCCTTGAGGCCCTTGGTCAAAGACTACTAAAATCACTTTCTCAGGTCATAAAGCATTTGTGTCCCAATTTAGTCCTTGTAGATTTTGTAATTTAAGAAGAAAATATATTTTATTTGCATTCATTTAGGCACTGGAGCCCCTTGTCTTAAACATACTAAAAGGCACCGTCTTAAGTCACGGGGCATCTGTGAAACAACTTTTGGTCGTTGTGGCTTTTGTAGTTTGTGATTTTATGTGCACACATTTTGGGAGTTGTGTCAAAGGCTTCGTGGTCATTTGGCCAAATATTACTAAAAGACCCTTTCTAAGATCATGGGGCATCTTTGTACCAACTTTGTCCGGGAGGCTTTTGTAGTTTACGAGTTTCATTAAATATTTTTTACATTAGATCATTATTTATTTTCACAATAGCATTTTAGGCTTTAAGGTAAGGTGTTCCTTCGCCTTTTAAATCTACAGTATTTCATTGTGATATTGGCGTCAAAGGTCTTAATTAATTAACTAGATTAAATGATGCGATCATTAATTTAGACCAAATATCACCATCACAATGTGATTCTCTCTCATCCCTTTTACAAGAATTAATTTGTATTAAGTAATCATTAAAAATGCAACAAAGCTACGCGTACCTGGCTTACTCTTATTATATTAAAACATCTGTCTATGTACTTGCAGCTGAAATTGGCAAACTATCAGAAATAATAATACTTCTTATTACTGGTATTCTCAATTGTATAATTTATGATTGAAATATCGATATTGTGTAATAAATCGAGTCTAATTTTAGGGGTATTAAATAAGCTCGTGACCTGAGGGTAAAGAAGATAAATAAATAAATTACTCGCTGTTTTTGCCAAACTGAACATGTATTTCATTGATATCTACGATCTGGTAAACGAAATATAAGCAAGTACATAGTTCCTATTTGTTTGGTATGATGGTATGTACATTTTAATTTCATCATTTTTATCTTAAGTATGTTCTTTTTTGCTGTTGTAAAAACGGTAGAGTAAGCTGTATTACCTGCCGTCAGTGCACGTGGTTTGGGAATGTGCTTATTTCTGCATCACCTCGTGGGGTATTACAGACGGTCACCATATTTAATAATTTACATACTCCAGCCGTTGATGGGGTAAATCCACAGAATCGGACGGGGAATCGAAACTCAGAACGAGGGCAGGTATGATACCCTACTTGCCCTCGTTCTGAGTTCCGTTTACCGTCCGATTCAGTGGATTAACCCGAACAACGGCGGGAGTATGTCAATTATATAGTAGGCCCTACTGTGATTCTTTTGTCTGGTCTGAACCTGAAACCCATACACCCAAGTTTAAGGATTTCTCACAAAAGATTTTTAGAGATTTTTCATGAAAACCGTGTTTTTTGAAGTCAAGTCTGGAGTTGGCTATCTAGACTTACACTTATTTGTTTATTTTGATTCTTTATGTACTGCTGTCACGCCCCATATACCACTCTACGTAGATACAAATATGCAAGTGTTTAGGCGACTTGCTTTCAAAAAGATAAGGTAATTGAACATTGATCAGCTCAGGTAATACATTATTGTTGACATGGTAACACTACACCTGTCCATTATTGCTGCATTTGGCATCATCTTTGCAGTGTAGTTCGTCTTGTATGCCTCTGAAATAATATACTAAGAACATTATTGCAAACATTAATACTCCGAAGTTTAACATGCATCTAATATTTGTTATAAGCTTAACGTGACAAATATAAAATGATCATCGGTACGTCTTTTTGCCCGGGCTTTTTGCTTTGTGTAAAAGATTATAATTTGCAAGACACAATATGAAAGGAGAGCCCAAAAGAAAGAGTGACCGCTCACTCTTTTCATTTTAAGAGTGTAGAGAACTCGTGAACTGAATTGTACAAAATACAACCCGCGCGCATTGCTATGTGAAAGTGGATTTAGCGCGTAGACCTACGCGCTGGCCCTCTTTTTTTTTCTCGATAGTAATTCAGCGATCGACCATCGTCCAAGTTTCTTTATGTCTATGGCGACCGAAGCTTAATGATTCGCGGCAGCTTCTTTTTTTTTTAATTGGTACATGGTGTTTTGAGTACCAGCGATAAGATGTATACACGCTTTGCATGCTGGGAAGTTCATAACAAAATGGCGATCCCATGAACATAACACTGCAAAATACGGAGACAATATGCAAAATAAATCCACTGAATCATTGCGATTTTTAGTAATTTTATTCTTAATTCAAGCGAGATTTATTTATTTTTTTATAACTTTTTTGTTTCGTGTTTTCGTCTACCGCATAGGCCCTACGTGTTGAGTGACAGTCGCGGTGACTTCACACACGTAAGTTGTGCGATCAACATTTTATTACGTAAAAAAAAAAGAATCCCGCATACCGCATAGCTATAAACTGTGTGTATACATTTCATAATGCAGATACCCCATTTCGCTTACAATGGTTGTTTCAATTAGCAAAATCGATCTAAATAATCTTAAGACCATCATAAATAATATTTCAAAGTAAATAAAAATAACACATTCAGCCTTTTAATATGTTTTTTTAATTTCTGAAATGCATATAGTGTTCAAATAATCAACGGTTGCTTAAAGCATTTTAGACTTAAATCATGAGGGTATCGAATTATATTAAGACACCTTGTATAACGGGTTCAATACTCTAACGGTGTATACAGCTGATTTGATTTTGTAATAGAGTGCACAAATTTACAATTCCGCTGTGCATTTGCTGTAGGAAACTCAATCTTTTACAAATGTAATTTTAGTTAAAATTAGCTAAAATTAGCTATACATGAGTAAGGTGCGTATCAATTTAAGAGACTATACGAGTTTTCAAAGTTCAAATGTAGTATCAAATGTGTTGAATTCATGGTTTTAGTGCAAATAGAAACATGAATTTCAATAAATGTGTTTGCTGAATGAAGAAAAGTATAACATAGTCAAGTAAATTATATTAGCAAAGTAAAATCAATGGTTTATATTCAGAGTAGGATTCAGATTTATAAATATCATCAACACATTATATACATATCTGATACAACAGATAAAAAGACAGATAAGATAAAGACAAAGACAAAATATAAAAATAATAGGAAGGCCAAGGAGTTTTGAAGTGATTATGCCCAATATAACAAAAGCTACTCAAAATTACAGTCTGCACAAGAAACGAAAATAACACCAGGATACCCCGAAACATGGGTAGTTCAAAAGGGGTTTCAACGATAAACAAAAAAGCCTGAGATAACATGCGTGAACTACGACCCTGAGATCTAGCTGATTGAGCTCTGTATTGCCTGTTTTTTATATATACATTATCTAAATTTTGTCTAATATTAGCACGTATAATTTACTTGAAAGTTGAGCATTCCATTGAGGCAAAACTTTTCATGTAAACAAAAGAAAAATACGGCATTCTAATTTTATTCAAATCACAATCTCAAATCTGCTCACTTAGCTTAGAATATGTATTAGCGCGTCAAACCATTGAAATAAGATTCTGTTCGTACAATTTTTGTTTCAATTCATATCATTAAATGAGCATCAGAACCATATCTGGTGCTTATTATAGGAGTCTTGCTAATCCTTTGTTTGTCAAGCATAACTTATTGACTGTTAATGATATATATTCGATGGAACTTGCTGTTTTTATGTTTACGTTTTCCAACAACGAACTACCTGTTTCTTTTCAAAATTATTTCACCAGACGCTCAGACATCCATGACTACCCAACTGGACATCTAAGTGATTTCAACCATGCAAGAAACAAGAAAGCCTTTTCCGATCATTCTGTTCGAACCTGTGGCCCAATATTATGGAATTCACTTCCGAAACCAATTAAATCTGCTATTTCAATTATACACTTTCGAGCCCAATACAAAATAAAACTAAGTCATACTTAGGTATAATCACGCGGTTTTTTTTAGCTGTCCTTGTCCCATCCCTGTCCACGTCCAGTCTTTTTCCGAGGTCCTATATATGTCTGATCGTTTGTGGAACTTTGTTTGGTAGGTGTAGGCAAAATACAGGCCTTATTGGCCCTCCTGTCTTCTCCTCCATATAACTTTGGTCTTGTTTGTGTTTTTTGTATATATGTTGTTTTGATGTTAAGTTTTTATGGAAATGAAGATTGAAGATTAAAGATTGATTAAAATTTGTGCAAGTGTTAGAGACTTTATAATGTGCGATATGTTGTTAAGAGATCTCTCAACTTGACAACATGAAGCTACAATTATCTTTAGCTTGCATAAAAATTTACATTTAATTCCTATCACACATTTTATCAATAATACTTTCAATAAGTCACATTCTAAATTTGAAAACATAGAGTAGTTTAAAATAACTGACCAAACTAGTATATAAATTTGAAAAAGCTATCTATTGGGTTTGTTTTGAGTTTAAAGGGCACAGTTAACCCCTCATTTTCTGATATATTTCATGCTTTGTAACTCAGCAACCGATAAGTAAATCCATATAAAAGTATACATTTCTGGATGTGGATTTTCATGTAGAAGATGATAGTTAGGTCAGTTTTGGACCAAAATGTATGATTTTGGACCAAGGTCCAAAAAACCCATGTTCTTGGACCATTAATTTG
>JXSR01S002386.1:0-12920 GCA_000969725.1 Ophiothrix spiculata
AAAGCACTTATCTTTGAATTTCTCATTTAAATCTGAGTCAGAAATAGTGTATTGGTTAATTATGGATTCATATTCATTTACAATATCACAATCATCTAAGTTTTCAGAATCACATTTAGTACACTTCTCACAAGTCCAATTGTTAGACTTCAAATCTTTTGGTTTGATCTTAGTACATTTTTTATGAACATACATTTTACACTTCAGACATGCTATATTCTTATGACATTGCTTAATTGTTTTGGAGCAAGCAACACAGACATCTTGATTTGGAGCATACATTGAAATAATATAACCTACGACAAACACAAATATAAAAAATTACAAATAATAATTATAGCAATGATCGCAAGAGCCTTAAAACAAAATGAAATCAACCACGAAGACGCAGTAAACACAGAAACACACCAGGCGAACGCCAAGCTGTAAGTATTGCATATATTTTTTTTGTGGGCACAAATTTCATGTAAGATATTAAATAAAAGAACACGTTATGTAAATTAAGTTGTACGGGTTTTTTTTTTCTTCATAATTTCAATATAGATCTGCTTATCGAGTTGAACAGGGTCAGGGTCTGTAATAAAAAGTTAATGACTAGGCCAATAGACATTGATTGCAATTTAATGGATTTGTCAAGTAGTCATAAATGAAACATTGATCGCAGTTTAATAGCTATTTATGCAGTATGTCATAAATGAAACGATTGATTCTATACTTCTATTGTGGAAGTAATCGTAACTGTTAAAGTTAGGCAATTAAAAATTTTCACATTTCATGTTGGTTTAAAGACTCTTTGCAATACAAATTTCATATGCGCCATATTGAAGGCAATACACATTGTAATTCACATAAAAATAATTCCTAAATATGGAAAAATATAACATAATTAGTCTTTTTTTTCAGTCTTCTCCCATTTACCCTGCTCGAAATCAGGGTCAGTAATCCTGCGCTTGTGTTTAGGCCCTTTGGGTGTTGACTTCTCTCCTTTCAGCCAGATCTTATCTAGATCCTCAATGCAGCGAACTGTCATTTTTTGTTCAGCGTGTGACTCAGAGTATTTAACAAGGCATACTATCCTTCCGTCCCATGTCCAAATCTTTTTCAGCCACGGCGCTTTGTTAGAAAGTTCTTTGGCTTTGCCCATGAGATATTCAGCAAAAGGCGTTAGAAGCTCTTGAATGCCCATATGTTTTCCTTTCAGCTGCCGTCTCGCCGATATAACTTTCCTTCTGACATTGTATCTAACAAATTTGACTATTATTGGCCTTGGTTTGCCTACAAGTTTCTTCTTACCCAGTCGATGGGACCGGTCAATGTCTTTGAATTGAATACACACAAAAACTTGTTTAGTGTAAATGAAATAAGGGAGAACTATTCCTAGGTTTGTTATATTTCCACTACATTTAAATCATCAAATTGTTGATATTTCCTGCATTTGGTATTTAGAGAATACAAGATAAGATTTATTGGTTTGCCTGTCATCTATCGTCTCATAATGGATGAGCATACATTATTTTGTGTAATGGGTGCCCATCCATTATCATGGAGCGCTGTTATATATTGTATCATAATGGATAACGCTAACGTGCTGTCATATATTGTCTCATAATGGATAGCCAATTATTGAATTCACACTCATTGATTAAGAATTTCAAATAATCATCAACCCATTCTCCTTTTTGCCCAAAACAGATACATGTATTTACCTTTTTAATTTCACAAATTT
The DNA here is from genome assembly GCA_000969725.1 of Ophiothrix spiculata. Classification (NCBI taxonomy): domain Eukaryota; kingdom Metazoa; phylum Echinodermata; class Ophiuroidea; order Amphilepidida; family Ophiotrichidae; genus Ophiothrix; species Ophiothrix spiculata. Next base: position 1,727 of record JXSR01S002386.1, read on the forward strand.
ATGTTTTATATTTTGCTGTAAATGATTTTTTGTACTCTAACTTTTGTAACCTAAGCTAAAATATGTTATTTTTTACTTCTAGAAACACTGGATATACACAGGAAGCGACCAAAGTTCAAGTTGATTCTGTCCCATCAGTCAGTCTCCATAGTGATCTTGATGTCACAACAGATCAACCAATCATGAGAGAGAATTCTCTTAGTCAACGAAACACATCGGTCTTAAGTGTTAGCAAGGACAATTCAGATGCCTGTAAGTTACATTTTAGACTCACTCTTGCTGATTTGATTGATGTGAAATTTCTGACTTAAATTCATGCAGTTGTGATAATCAAGATTTGATTTCATTGTATCTGGGAATCCATTTATACATATGTTTCCATGCCAAAGTCTAACTTAGCATAAACATATGAAATTTCTGTAACATTACCACATGTATGCTAAAAAAGTAACTTGAAAATTAAGAAAATGTGCGACTATTCTACATCCATATCATTGATGCATTTGTTTTTCTTATGGGAAATAAAACAATGAATGAATGAATTATACTGTTTCTCTGATGGAAAGCTAATCAATCCAATTCCCTGCCCCAAGAACGTATTACTAATAGAATAGTAATCTATTATATAGAAATCTTGAAAAGTATTTAATACTTTTTGCTAGAGATTCAGGGCTAGAATTTTTTTAACTGATGCAGGAATTTTATTGAGTTCTCGCAAATCTACTGGGGAGGATCTTTGCAGAAATCTTTGAATTCTTTGATTCTTTACATTCATACACAATGTGTCCGCCTCACTTTACGAGAATCTATTTGGATTCTCGCAAAATCCTTTAGGGGAAAAATGCCAGAGTAAACATTTGGAGTTGACAACAGGTACTCTATGCAGAATTGTTGAAGAAGTCTATCTTGAGGAGTAACAGGTTCTTTTCTTGGGCATGCATTCAGGTCACCACAAAATATAATTCTATGATCTTGCATCTTGATGATAATCTCAGCAATCTGAATAAGAACATCTTCATAATCTTGAGTAGATGAAGTATAACCTCTACATGGCATGTATGCATTTATGATGCAGATCTTCTCCTTCCCCGTGTTGAGAGCTATAACAGAAATGCTATGGTCCCCGTCTTCAATGACTGTGATGTAGTTTTTCAAATCTTTGCGCCAGAAAATTGGCATACCTCCATAACCACGGGGCCTTTCAATTGGAGAGATCGGATCATCCATGTCTATTGATTTTGAGAAGACAAGATGAGAATTGGTAAAGTCTTCCAACAAATGAGCTTCAAAATTGAATGTTCTTGAATACATAAAATGTGACATTTCTCCAAAAGATCAGTAATGCAAACCTTATTAGCATGGAAGGTATGAACATTGTAAGAAGCGAAAACAATATCTTCTATCTCTTTGGTCTTGCTCCTTGTCTGTACCATTCCCATAGCTGTGGATCAAGGCTGGTATTCTCTAAAAAAGAAGAGTGCTGGTGTAAAGACTCTCTCTGTATCTTGACCTTCCCATTCCTTATGGCAACTTCTGAATCACAAATGACATCATCAGAACAGTTGGCTGATCTATGAGGATTCTCGGACTTCTTGGATTGTCTGATATGCGACTGATCTGAAGTGGATATAAAAATGCTGCAGACCTTTGACATCTTTGGCTTGCTCAATAGCAGATTGGTTTGGTATACGGAGACATGCATTTGGTCGATGTCTGAATTCCCCATACAAGTGTTTTCTTCTTGAGGATAAAATATTATTTGAAGTTCAAGGACTTGTCGCACCCCAAAATTCTGGCATCTTCCATCGTATTTGTATTGTTAATTTTGTCGGTACATGCAGTAGAAACTGTACTTTTAAGCTTTTCAGTGTCCACTTGTTTCCTAACTGAAGCAACTTAAGAGTCAGCACTACCAGAAGAATGATGAGATGTAGATTTAACATCGTTGAAAAACTGCGACTGAGGATGAACTTGATAGCCTTGTCCTTTGTTGACTATAACGTTGGCCCTGTTTGTATTATATACATAGGAGAAACCATATTTGGTCTACTAAAATGATGAAGATTTGGCTGTATTTGCCCAGGCTGTTGATAATACTGTTGAAAGGCGGAGCCATTATGAACAGTTCGATTTGGATACATTATGTTTGCAGGAGGAGTCTGTAAGCCGCCATATCCCCAGGAGTTAAACTTGGGATGACTAGGCTGCATGGGATGAATAAACCCAACATTCAATGGAAGAATCATCGGATTATTAACCATGTTGACTGGAGCACGAAAAGCATTAACACCACCAAATGTATCCAACTGTGGAACAAAATGATGGTACATGTTGGCCATATTAGGAGTTTGAAGATGGGAATTATGTTGAAGAAAGTGATTCCCCAGGGATCCAGGTCCAGAATTTCTCTCCAAGTAAAAGTTCTTAATTCTAGAACAAGTTCCACTGCCTGAAGACGATTACGTAAAACAGACAACTGGTCAGCTGCATCACAGCAAGAGTTTAAGTTAAGAGAAGGCTGCATAGAGTTATATGTAGATTGTTGGACTGACCATTTTGACGACATCTGTCAAAATCCTTCAAAGTTTTGATCTTGTTCTCCAAATCAACGATGTAGGATTTTGAAGCGGCATGTTGTTTAGCTTCTTTAGCTATCTCCAATTCTTTATGTTTTAACTGACTTTCCCAGGCTCTGAGTTTCTTTTCCCTCTCTTTAAGAATCTTACTGTCGTCAATTTGAGGAATTCCATCTTCGATGATCTGAGGACATGACTCAGGTTAATTACTACAGATGATAATGTCTTGGTTATCTGAAGAAGAATTGCTATCTTTACCATTGACACACTTAACACTCTTCACCTTTGATGTCTGTCTTCGTTTAGTAGCTGTGTGCCCTTTTGAGGAGATTTTTTCGTATGACTTTTTGCATTCAACATAGCTTCACTGACATGTTGTTCACCATTTTACATGTAGGAGCTCGAGAAGATTCATTTTCTAAGAAGATAACTTGAGATGCACCTCCTGAGACAGGAATCGAGTTCAATTTGCCTGATTGGTTGTCGGCGGATATACAGGAATTCTGCAGAACTGTATCCGGTTCTTCACATAACTTCAAATTGTTTGAATCACTCATCACATCATTCACCCCAACTTCACCCACCTTCACTGGCAAATGCTGAAGCTGTCTTTGTAACATACTTGTCATCTTACATTTCCTCTCTAATGGGACTTAGATCTGTTAGCTGAACCCTGTGATTTCTGTCAGCAGGATAACATTGTTCAATAATTGAGTGTTACATCACCTTTTCACTATCGGTTTCACTGTATTACATAGCGTCAAATTATTTGAATCAACCACCATCTCATTCACTTCAAGTTTGCTCAAAGACTTTACATGGGCTATATTCTCATCATGCTCATTTACTACATGAATCTTATTGTCTCTGGAGGAGTTCAGAGCTGTTGACTGAGCAATGTGCCCATTGTCAGCAGGAAGACACATTTCAATAACTGAGTGTTTCAGCATATTCTCACCAAATGATTTTGCTGGATCTCAACATCTTATTCACTTCAAATTTGGCCAACGTCTTCACTGGGGCTGACTTCTCATCATGCTTATCAACTAACTCATTATCTTTGTCAGGGTTCAAAACATTTGACTGAACCGTGTGTCTAATGTCAACAGGATAATATTCAAGAGTTGGATGATGTGACACATTTTCACTATACAGCTTCACTGAATCCTTCACATCTCGAACTGCAGCATCCATTCTGCATGTATTCTGACAATCAGCCACGACCCGCTCCACCACCTGTGGTTCATGTTCGTAACACAATGGAATGACTGCATCTGTACTATCAGTAGTATGAACTATATTCCTATGCACCTTTGCATCTAGCTTACACCCATCTCCGTCTACACTTACACACGCAACTCTACAAAAAGCGAAACCATCACCATCAGGACTAACATGAGAAGCCACACCCCCTTCATCTTCATCATCAGTGATGCCACCCTCGCTACTGTCAACATCATTTACATCTTCCAAACTATCTAGCACATATTCCTAGTTATTTTGAAACCCAAATGAAACATAAAAAATACATTTCTTTGAAACTGCAGAGCTGATTTTGTATATCCCTGCCTTGATTACTTTAATGTCAGTCTTAATTTTTTGATAACTGCAAAATTTAACTGTTTCATCCATTTGTTTTTTATTTCTCAGCCATGAGTGGGACAATTCCAAACCAACAGAAGAAGAAGAAACCAAAAGGTGAAGTACATATATGGAATTCTTATTTTAATCAGAAAGGCTCTTTTCAGAGCCACCACAATTTCAAAGAGATGATCTGCTTTTAATACTGTTGGCAAGGGGCAGCCTTCATCCATGCGAGTCATCAGTGGGAAGTGACGGCCCACATGTCTTTATAATAATATTTGTCCTGAAGAAGTCGGAGCTTCTCCTGGCGAAAGCTTGACAGTTCAAAACTTGTCTGACGGCAAACCCGTTGAAATCTACCAAATGTAATTATAATGGTGATTTGGTGTAAAGCATTGATGCAAATTATTCTATATCGAACCCAAAATTTGTCTTTCTCTGCAGCATTTCAATGAATCATTTTATTTCCCTTCCTCAGCTCTAATGTTTGTTATAACATTCACACAGCAAAAAATTATTTCACATTGCAGAATCTGATTTAGAGTGAGCAAGTTGACTTTAGATTTCCAATGCACTTGTTGCAAAATAATACCAGATTTCATCAAATGAAAAATAGCTCAAAATGAAAAAAAAGAAGAAGCTCAACAAGAATTAGTGATTTCAGGCTGCATATTCCTATGTTATCATCACCAAGCAGGCCATTGAAAATCCTACACCTGAACATCGTGGATAGCATGTTTGTGAATTTATATACCCTTTTCACAGACATCCAGTCAATAAAATTAACACTTAAGTACATAAGGGGGGGGGGGGTCCATATGGACACTGGATTTTGTTTTTCGAAACGCAGCAAAACCTAATAAAGCTGTTTTATGTAATTGTTAGGGTAGGGGTTGCGCATATTTTGGTGCAAACAAAATTCAAATTGATTGTGTCGTTTTTGAGATAATTAGCATAAACTGGTAAAATGATGGCGCTGTTCAATATTTTTTTGTCCATAAAATTATTACCAAATAACTTTTTGTAAATTTATTTTCAGCAATGTATTTGTACTTATCTACTGCTCTTATTAGCCAAAATTTAACAAAAAATTTAATAAGGAAAGCCATTTTCAAATTTCCGTTTTTCGACCGCCATTTTGAAACTGAACAACCAACTTTCAATTTTTTTGTGTTTTCTGAGTTGTGCTGACACAGTCTACACCTGGCCAAAAATTCAGGGGAAAATTTGACCGGGAACATGGTTTTAGGGGGGTCCATATGGACCCCCTCCTTATGCACCAACGTGATTCTAAAACACCTTATAATGCACATAAGTGTTAATGGTTTGAGTGTTGAATGTTTCATCATATAAAGGACTCTTTTTATCATTCAGTACACATGAATACTGTAATTTCATTGGTCAATTGTCAGTTTCAAGCCATGTAAGATATTTTTGTATTACTCTGCTAAATTTGCCAAAAGGTTAATACGAAATTTCCATATTACACAGCTCTGTATTCAATTCTACAGCCTGACGATGCAATGAAACTGTCATATATTCAATTAGAAGGGTTTTGATTTCATCTGCAACAGAAATGCTTTCAAAGTCTATCACTGCTCAAACTATGTGAGCGAAGCATTCCTTGGTCTATATATTTACTTTTCTGTGCCTATATCTGATTTCAATCATTTTTGTGCTAGTCCACGTCAGTACTGGTCCACGTAACGGTAAAATTTGCATATCAATTATCATGTACCTGTCAATGTATAATATGTCAGTGGCATGATATAGAAACATTTTTGGTAGGCACCTGCAAAGAATGCTTTTACGCTTGTTTGTCGGGTGTAACTAGTACTAGACACCTAATTGACACCTAATATTTTAGTAGACAATTTCTGATTTCAGGTTTTCAAGCCTCAATCATGATTTCCTTAATTGTTGTTTACAGGAAGAGTGGTTGCTTCAAGATACATGCAAAGTACCGCCTCAACTAAGACGAAGGCAACTACTGTAAGTAAATGTGATAAATAAGAGAAATCTAACTCAATAAAGAAATATTTGCCCTTATGACTAGGGCTGTCGATTTCTGATTAATTTGCTAAACGTTTAAACGGATTTCACTTGAACCGGTTAAGCGTTAAAGATGTTTTCTCAGAGATGCAGTTGCTTTCGACTGCGGGATAACAATTTTTTTCATAATTTCATAAATAGTAAAAAATCAAAAAAATGTTTGCATCCGTTTTGCGTGGGCAAATTTCAATGCACACTGAACGCATGCTTTATTAACGCATTTGGTTAATCACGCGCCGCATCACTGCGTAATATATACGCTAGAAATTATGCAGACGCAGATGTGCCATCAAAGTAATCAAAATTTGTGTCCCGTCATATCTAAAGGTACCTTAAGGTCGGCATTGTAAATTACGAGATACGGGCCATTAAAGCTGAGCATAGTCAAAAATCACGTCCAAGGTCGAATTTCTAATTTCATCAGAAATGTTATCTTCAAAGTGTATTCTATCATATTAATTAGGTTTCAACATCCAAAACATAAGACAAATGTTTTAAAAACCAAGATAAAAATCCTTTCTCCATTCAAGTTTTACCAGTACCGAAACTTTAAACTCGATTTTATCAGAACTATAGATATAACTTTGGATGTAACTTTGTAATCGAACATTCAATAACCAAAAGCAAGGTGTCATTTTAAAGCCTAATTGATAATCTTTAAGATGAGACCAAACAAAAAGTCAATTTTCATTTTGGGACCCTTAAGGTACCTTTCGATATGACGGGTCACATTTATTTAAAAATGCCAGTTTTTGTAATTTTTCTTGAAAATTAACACAGTGACCATATTTTTTTATTTCAACATTTTGAAGTGAGCAAAAAGTGCTTTAACATCATATGTAAAAATAAAAAAATCAATGGAGTATTTACTATTTTACAAGCACGTAATGATCAACTTTTTGGAGCTTTCACTATACTTTGTATGGTAAATCGGTAGATTTTTTGAGAAAATATGTACTTTTTAAAATGCATGCATCTTGAAAAGGAGCACGGTGACCTATATTTTTTATTTTAGATTCGTTATCAGCACAAATAAATCTACTAAATACTAAATTTGTAAGAAAATCAATGGAGAAATTGCATCTCTGAGAAAACCCCTTAAACAGAAGCTTTTATGAACTACTAAAATTTAGCATGATCGTAGCATAATAGAATACATGTAGTATCACTGGAGTAGTAAGCTTAAAATCAGGTTTGCTTAGATCGTCAAATTATGAAGACTTTTCATCACATTATGAAATCAACCAAAATCATTCTGTAAACTATTTGTATTTCTCTATTAAAAAAATAATTTCACTTGTTTTTGTTTGTTTGTTTATTTTTCTTGTTTGGTCTAATTTGAACGAGGATTAAAAATTTCACCATCATGCCAAGGCGAATTTAGCAAGATGAGTTGATGATGTCATGTCAATAACACGTGCAATTCAGAGGCAGAGTTTGAATATTTCTGTGACTTGATCTATGTAAACAAACTCGGAGAGTCGGAATGCAAGTGGGCATTAAACATAAGAAGGTGGTCTTTATTGTTAAAAACACATTTTGCAATGTTTCATCATAAAATGGAGAACTCGAAATGAAAATGGTTTGGTTTACTTAAATGATTTAGTCAAAAAGGAACCATATTTCTTTAACTTTGTTTACATTTTCTAATGATCTAATGATTCATAATACACAGATGTTTTTTTGTTCACCGAAATCTCTAAATGTTAAACCGTTCGTCATCCGTTTAAATGGATAGTATAGACTATCGACAGCCTTACCAATGACGATCAAAATGCATTGTGTATAATAGTTTCTCAGTGGCCAGTTAGATGAGCCAGCGCATCTACTTGGACACTTGCTTACATAAATGTCTTTAATTCCAGTTTTCTAAACCATTTAACCCAAATATTCACAACACTAGAGGTTATTGGCTGATTTGGGGCAGTGAACATTACTATTGCTTTGATAATAAGATTTAAAAACTTTAGTTATGAATGATATGAATCACAATTTGCTGAAATTTCCCTTCCCCATTGCATCAGAAGCCAGTAATCAATTGATCAATATATGAATACTTTTATTTCTGGAAGACTGAGCAACTGTTGTTGTGCTTTTGCAACTATAAAAATTGAAGAGCACTTGATCTGACTGCTTCTCATATATTTATAAGTTACTTTTTATGTTTATTTTGATTAAATATTTCATGAATTTTATGAAAATATGAGACAGTCAAGTCAATTTGAGTCTACAGCATGATATTCTGGCTAGGTTGAATACCACAAACTTACCTTCAACTAAATTGACCATTTATTTATTTTCCTTGAATGATATCCTTTTTCTCTCATGTCAATTCTTATGAATTGGTAAATATAACAGATTTCATTTTCACACATTATTTCACTGCAGTATCGGCCATTACTGCATATTTCAAATATTTTCATGCAAATTTCAAATCAAATTATGTTATTCATGTAATATATCTACATCATTGTTCAAACTCAGGGATGCCAATTCTCTAATTTATTAGGAATTCCTAATTTTGGTCATTTTGGACTTCTTTACCTAATGTTTAAAAAAATCGGAATTTCAAAAAATCTACAGGTGTTTTTTTTATTAAAGTGATAGAAAGTTGCATAAAAATGGTTAATTTTTTTAAAAGGGTCAAAATGTGTTTGAAAAGTGAGATATTTAGTACCTAAAATATCAAAAATCTTTTCCGAGGGGAAGCTTTTCTCTCAAAATTAGTATCCCTATCGAAACTGATTTCCTTTTTTTTGTACCCAAGTGGCATCTCTGCAAACTAAATTTGACTTGAAATCTGCTAATTATGCACCAGTTTGGATAGCTGGCTCTCAGTAGTAGTAGATATTGAGGGATATATATGTGAAAACAAAGTAGTCTATATTTAACATCATCACTTACATATTCTGGGCACAAATGTTCATCTTGCAAATGGATGAAGGCAATTTTACATATATTTCTCATAAAGTTGTTTACAATTAGGGCTGTAATAGTTTGCATGATTTCAGGTTTTTTTAGGGGCGGCTTCAAAACTCAACCGGTTCTGGGCGGTTCAACCGGAATAAACAATAGCCAACCGGCCAGAATCGCCCAGAACTGTCAGACAACCGCTGGTTGAGTTTTGAAGCCGCCCCATACTTAAAGTAGAACTCCCATAATCTGTTTGATGTTTCTGAGGTGTTCCTGAATTAAACATTTCTTTAAATATGTAAATGCTTGATTCAGATGGTAGGTTTGTTCCAAGCATGTGTAAAATTTGATGTTTTTAATTGGTATTCTTGCTCCCAACTTGAACAAATTCATTTAATCAAATACTTTGGAAAATACACCGAAGAAACGATTTTTGAGCTGTTGGTTTTTCTCCATATGAAATGATCATTGTTTTCAATAACTGAATAATTAGTTCAACACAATGTCATTTTCCCTATTTATCAGGCCAACCAATCCAGTATCAATGTCAGCAAAAGAGGCCCCATTCGTTCAGACCCCTTTCATAGACCACAGCCTTCAGTTAGACCAGCTACCAAATCAGTCATCAGAAAAACCTCCAAATCATCTGCTAGGACCAGCAAACCATCAGCTAGTGACACTACAATCCTGACTGAAAGAAAAGCCTCCAGCACAGCAGGCAGGTCCAGGCTGTCATCCAAGCCATCACTGAGTGACACCCTGATGGTGGGTGGCAAGATGTCATCAGGGGGTGTCACGTCAACACCAGCTGTCAACCTATCCAAACTCCCAGCAAGATCTGAGTTGGATGCTTCTGCTATTCAACCCATTCATGGAATGTCAATTCTGATGAATGACGATATCTCTATGATTGGTAAGTCAAAATTAAGTAATTTAGCAATGAATTTTAATACGAAAAGTGAAGAATATTTCTTGGTGCTTATATATCTGCATTTAGATTATAATATTTCCCACAACAGCTCCCCGATGCTCCCAGGTTGACAAAGCAAGCAAGAACATATTTCCCGCTGGCCTTAGCGGGGCTCGAACTTGTGACCCACTGATTTAGATTTCTACGCTGTTCCACTATACCACACAAGCTCTCAAAACAACTATACTTAGCAAGGGTGCATTGAATGGACTGCATTCAAAAGTACAGTTGAATTATTCTGCCAATGAACTTGCAATGAATCTTATACTCTATAAACCTTGAAGTATGCAACAAGCAATCAGACTCTGTTACGATACCCATAGCATATCCCTTGTATTCTACAACATTGTGAACTGATGGTTTTGTATTGTGTAAGAGACTAGTAATGATTGATTAGGACCAAATCACTGCGTATTAATTTATTTTTACATGAATTCTTCATGATTTTGGTATTATTTTTGGCTCATTTTGTTGCTTACACATGGACAAACATTGAAAATAGGTTTATTTTAATATTCAGCAAGATTTGGTACGTTATTATGACTCGAGAAATATGGACTAATTTACTTCCCCGTATGGTCATATTGGTTTATGTGCGTTAATCGGCTGCTTGTTGCATACTTCAAGATTTACAGAGTATAGAGTGGATTAGCTAGTTAGTGGTGCCACAATAATTTGTATTATCATTTTATTAAACAATTAATTTTTCATAGGCTAATCTTGATTCTATTATATACAGAGAGCTCCATGTTACACAAAGGAGATGCAGATGTCACTAGCGTGTTCCATGATACCTCTCACAGGGTAAGACACCATTTCTTGTCTCTGTTGACTTTTGCATACAGAGTAAAACAAAGTATAATAATTCAAAATGGGATCATATTTCAGAACAAGAAAAATCTTTAACAAGTAATGCTCAATTCAAAGTAGATCATGAACTTGCCATTACAATGATGAAAGATTGGGGATGACTATTAATAAAGGGATTCCAAAGATATGTATCTGTTGATAAGATGGCATATGAATTTCTGTCCAGCACACATACATTTTAATCAAGGAGTGCATGTGGTAATGTCTTCTTCTTTTTTTTTTTTTTTTT